>MU226511.1:1103680-1147573 GCA_018584345.1 Thuja plicata
TGGGATTCTTGAGATATGCGATACTGGTCAACCATTGGATTAAGATGGAGGGTGTCTTGATCTTGATCATAACTAATATTTGTTTTCTCACATTGTGGATTCTCCTCTTGACATGAAGCCACTTCTACTGATGAGGTAGGAGTTTTAATCTGCATATGGGATTCTTGACATGCTGACAGATAGTCATTGGGAATAGGCATGATAGTCAATGAAGCACATGGAAGCTTGGGGTCTATGATCTTTGAAGCCTAAGAGGGACTTGTAGTCATATGCGGGTCAGCCTAGATCTCTTTTAGAGGTAGTCCTTGAGGGTAGACATAGTCATCATTAGGTTCAGTTTTTGACAGAGAGGATGAATCTTTAGGAGATTGAGGAATGGTGGAAGAAGTAGATGTGAGATGGGAACCATTGCTAGACATAGGTTCCTAATATTGATCATGCTTGAGATTAGTATCTTCATTAGGTGATTAATTAGGATTTTCCACTTTGATTATTCCATCATCTATGAGATCTTGGATTTTATGTTTCAACTCCATGCAAGATGAATTTTCATGCTTATTGTGTCAATGATATGCACAGTAATTACTGAAGAATGTGGATCCAAGTAACATGATTTTAGGCAACGTGATGAGGTCATTCTCAAGGAGTTCTTCTAATGTTGATTCATAAGGCTGTCTCAAAGGAGTAAAGATTATCTCTAAAGAATAATTAGACACTTCTTGACTTACAATATCTTTCTTTTGTAGATTGAAAGGGATCTTATCTGATGTTGTCATGGCTTCCTCTAAATGTTCTTGATCAAAGTTGGAATTGTCATAAAACTAATCGGGTTGAAAATTGGGATTGTCATCACATTGTTCAGGATCAAAATTGGGATTGTCATCACATTGTTTGAGATAAAAATTGGGATCGTCATCACATTGTTTGGGATCAAAATTGGGATCGTCATCACATTGTTTGGGATCAAAATTGGGATTGTCATCACATTGTTCAGGATAAAAATTGGGATCGTCATCACATTGTTTGGGATCAAAATTGGGATTGTCATCACATTGTTCGGGATAAAAATTGGGATTGTCATACCAAGATTTATCCATGTTGGAAGAAAGTGAAGAGATGTGAGAATCCTTTTCCTCCTTTAATTGTTGGAGTTCAGATCCCAAAGTTTTAAGTTGTTTCCATAAAGCTTCCCTAAGAATCTCATCTTTGGTTTTAGACATTGTAAAATTATCTTGATGCGCTTGCTTGGAAGATTGGAAAGGAGGTATGATGAAACAACCGATTGACTGACAGGTGCTAAAGTGATATCTAAAGTGTTGATTAAGTCCATGACCAAAGGATAAAGGAGATAATGTCCAACTAAGAGGGAGATAGAAATGACTCTGATCTTGAGTCAAGGTTAACTAACCTGTTCTCACAACCCAGAATAAGGATAGCACAGACAAAGACTGATAAGATAAAAATAGATAATGGGTCACTTGGACTAGCACAACAAGATCAGATTTTGAGACAACAACGAGTCATACTATCAACAGATTGTAATACAAGATAGACTAGTAACAATGTTGATGAGAACACAGATTTGTGAAAATTCAGACAAAACCTTCACAACAGAATAGCAGTTTGGACAGCAAGTCAATAGATCACAGAGTTTTGATAATAGGTGCAGAAACTTGGACAAGATTTTGACAGTTAACACCTAGAAGTGCTGATTTGGAATCGTTGATCATTTTGATGTTCGATTTGAATGTTTGAGATGTTTTTTTGTTTTGATGCTTCACCCACACAAGACACATCAAGAAGAATGTTCGTAGTACTAGAATAGACACATCACAATCCTAGGATAGCCAAGATAGTATCTGTTGAATCCCCACTTGAACCAAAGTTTAGCTATGCTTACTCATAGCAGACAACTTAGAAGCTTGGAGGCACGGGCTCCTCCTTACATGTCCACTCACTTCTCAGGCAAACCAAGCTTTGAACCCCAAAGGACTTGCTTCCCAAAGGGTTGTTGTCTCTACTAAGAGCTGTTAAAATGTGGGGCATCTTAGTCAGTCTCTGACCTTTCGCGCCAACAGATAGAGAGTTTTTGGGATGCTAGAACATAGTTTGTAGTAAGGGCATCCATTCAGGTGGTTATACTTGTGGTAGATTAGCTCTGTTATGGAGGCCTCGCAGCCTACAGAAGTTACGTTCTATAGGTTTTAACACACCACAAGGGTAATAAGGGAGATCTTCTTCTTGGTATAACGCAATCAACACCTATTCACTATGACATTAATCACAATGACATTTTTTATATACCGGTTTGGAAGGGCTTGGCTTTAGCCTGTTATCGGTTGGGCAATCCACTCTCATCGGCTCTGTTAAAGCACTCCAGAGGTAGCCATGCTAAAGGATTTGTATGGATTTCTCTTTCACCCAAGATCCATGAAGGTAAGGGGAGAGGATACGTCCATGCAATTCCTTGGGTTTACAAAACTAAAAGACACTTCAAGCAGAATAAGAAAATGACAATAATGTTTCTGGATTTTTGATCATCCCAAAAGGGTGAGAGCATAGTTTCCTCACATTATTTTCATTCCTAAAATAAAAAACAAATGTTCATTTTAAGAAGTCTTGCATGTGGGTTCCTATTTTAAGAAATCAAAAAAAAGATGCAAGCACAATGTTTTGTGTTCTATCGATCAAAGGCAACCTGCAAAACCAATTCGTGAGTAGTTTGTGTTTTAGTCTTCTTGTATAACATCCTGCAAACCACTATTAGGCTGTATGCAAAATATAAGCACATGAACATCAAAGCCAAAGATTAGTCCATATTACCAAAATCATAAAATCACAAAACAGATCACATATTCAGATAGTAGATAGAAAATCATGCACTTTCAAAAAAAATTCCACTGAACATGGTGATCGTATGAGCCTGTACGGAGATCTAGAAGTTGCAAAACATGGGATTATATAGGTACAGTCATGAAAAATAGTGATTTCTGATAAATCCAGCAAGCAAAATAAAAAACTAATCTCACCACAGTGATCCTTGGGAAAATCTACCCAAAATTAAAAAGAAATTGCTCAGAAAAAGGAGTTGAAATGAGCGAGATATGGGTGTGCAAAGTCAGACCTATCAGCAAGTCTCTCATGAGGAAATGCAAGGCTTTGCATGAGGAAATGCTAATCTCACATGAGGAAATGCAAAATCTCATGCAAGGAAATGCAAATCTCATGCGGTTATGTGGGAAATCTCACTCGAGACTTCACTGCAGAGCCGTACGACCTGCTTGGGATAAAATTTGATGCTACAGATTCAATTGTTAGACAAATATAGGCATATTTGTACTCATTTTAAACTAAAATGATGTTTCAGACCCAATGGTAAAGTTAGATTTGACTCAAAGTGAATGTAAAAAATTACATAAAACAAAATTGATAGTAAATATGCAATATGAGGCTAGGAATTGAATACTCCTGCCCCACGGTGGGTGCCAAAATGTTATATGCTGAATGTGGACCTCCAAATTTGGCACAAACATAACATAGTCTTTACACAATCATTCAATTCACAATGACAAACATGAATTGTTTATTCTACAAATTTAATTGAGGCGACCTGTTGCCTCCTAATCAGTTGGGGATGTTGAGTTTACCCTCAGAATGAGAGCCAACAACCTGACCATTGCTAATATGGGGGATTATAAGAATGCAAGAAGAGAAGAATTGCCATTAAATCTACAAAATTGCCATTAGTCTATGACAAAATGCTCTTAATTTGTGAATTGAGAAGCAATTTAAACTATGAAATAAAATTAGACCAATCTAAGAATGAATTCCAACTACTCTATGGAAGTAAAATGCAATTAATCTAAATAAAATGAAAGTACTTGTAATCTAGAAAAGAATTGCCTTTAAGCTAGAATTGAACTTGCAATGAATCTAGGAAGCTTCAAAGCACAAAATCAAATTGTTAGCCCTATAGATAGATCATAAATAAAAGCTAAACATCTTCAATTCCAATTGAAATTTAGACTAATTATGCAAATTGAGCTTGAAACATGAAAGAAATTAAATGAAAAAATTGCCTATAAATTTGATGCTCTCCAAAACCATCCTCCCTAATGAAGAAAAAGAGGTCCAATTTATAGAAAACTATGGAAAGAGGGTGAAGAGTTTCTTGAAAAGAAACGGTGGACTCTTCATTCTCTTTTGAGACAAAAATAGAAAGATTATTTAAATAAAAGGGTGAATTATTGCCACATGAGTGTCCTTTCACATGGAATTAAGGAATTCCTTTTTGATGATAATTCATCCAATAATTAAATAACCTTTCAATTCCTTTTATGTATATTAGCTAAAGGGGGTGGAATTGATTTAATTAAGAGCACTTAAGACTTTAGGTTTAAATCAATTAATCAGAGGGGTTTTTTAGCTAATAAACTCTGAGAATTTAGGAATTAAATATAATGTTAGATTTATGCAAATTTGGGTTTTCTACATTTGAAACTCAGTCAATTAAAGTCAATCAGGAGAAGAATTTTCCTAGTACAATAGGACTTCAAAGATGATAAAATTGAGGGAATGCACCAAAATTGATTAGATTATCAGGTGCTAATTTTGGGGTGTTACAGGTATGTATTACCCGATTAGATAGTTTTCATAGATTTTAACAAGTAATACCATGATGCATCTTCACTTATGCTAATTTGACATTTCATCAACATATTATGGAACTGATGTAAAATATTACTTAGTATAATGAAGTTCCATACTTACTTGTTCTGCTTAGGTGAGGGTGGTGATGTCACTAGATCCATTGGATAGGGTGTCACCAATTGCATTGCTCGGTCCAGCTTCATCATTGTTTGTAACTTTCTTCTATATTTTGTTTCTCATCTTTTGGATGTCTTTAATGGTATTTCCATTGGGGAAAGTGTTGGTCTTTGTCATTTGGTCTTTGTAGTCTTTCTTGAGATGACCAACTTTATGAAACTGTAAGCATGCCATTCTAGGATAATTCCACCCTCTAGCTTTTCTTGTCCACTGTCTCATGCAGTTTATATCCATGTGACCAAATATTCCACATGATATACAATTTTTCCATGTGTTTTAATCCATTACATACTGGTTACCAAATTTTTCAGTTGATAGGAAGTTTCTTGACCTTTAGGCTTCCATGCTTGTTTTTTTCTTTTTCCAGTATTCAAGAGTTGTGTGCCCATTCATTTTGCAAGTAGGATAATATTTGTCCATGTAGGTTTCCTTCTTTGGCTATTTCATCTCAGACTTACATTCATATGCCTATTGTCTTTTCTTGTTACATTTATAACAAAATCCTATGAATGAAGATGTGAATTTAGGAATACATTTCATTTTTCTCATGCATACATTTGATGTGTGGCCTTGCTTTCCACAGTGATTTCATGTCAGCTTTCTTGGTCTTGGATTTGCATAGAAATTCTTTTGATCATCTTGATTGGGTGATTTTCCATTCTCGGTATAGCCTAGACTGTTGTTGTTGTTGATTCTTCGTTTTCCATCAAGAAAATCATCCATTCTTGTATTTCTTTATTCATATTTCTTGATAATTTCATTATGTTTCTGCTGAATTCTAAGTTCTTGTTTCAACTTTTCATTTTCTTCCCTTAGCTCACTAATAGCTTCTATTCTTTCAATGAGTTCAACATTCATTCTGTTTTCTTCTTGACTCATAAGAATAATCTGATTTGTAATCTCATGATGATGTTCTGTTAACCTTTGTATTTTTGATTATTTCTCTTGTAGATTTTTAGTAATCTTCCTTCTATCATCAATAGCTAGTGTTCTTTCTTTCTCATCTTGTTTAGCATTGTTCATGACATAAATAATTCTTACCATATGTGTCTTTTGACTGATTTGCAGAGATTTCACTTGTCCAGCCAGATGTTGATTGATTTCATTTAGGCTTATGATTCTTTCTTCTGATGTGTCTGATGCTTTTCTTGTAGTTGATCTTGAAGACTCAAAGAAATATGGTATTTCTTCCTCATGGTAATTTTTTTCATTATAGCGAGATGCCATAATATTTCTTTCATATAACAACTGTCTCATCTTGATTCTAGCTTCTCTATACTTCTCATAGAAGATCTGAATTTCTAGCTTCTCATTCTCAATACTCTTGTCAATTCTGTACTTCTCCATTGTAAGATCTTTTCTCTTAAGCCTTTAATCTTTCCAAATAAGAGACTTAGCTCTGATACCAATTGTTGGAATTAATGGGAAGTGTGTATTGAGAGGGGAGGGGTGAATTAGTACCTCTAAAATTTTTATCTCTTTTATGCTTTAACCATTATGTAATCAATTGATTATCTAACCATCTATTCTATACTATCTTGATGTAAGACATATCAGTTCTTTTAACTTAATCAGACATGTGAACATTCATGAAATTAATTGACGCATAACACAAGATAAGATAATGCAGAAAAATCATGTTAGGAAGTAAAACCTGTGGTGGGATGGCACCCACATATTCTTCACTATCTATAGATTGGAAGGACTCAGTTAATGCTTAAAATTTGATCACTTCTGATAATCTACCCTGTTAGGAGTATCTATGGAAACCTATTAAAGTCTACTCTATTAAGAAATTTAGCAATGGTGTTTATTGTGCACTCGGTTAAGAGATTTACAATTGGATGGTTAAATCCACCTTCTTTAAAAGGATTTTTACACTTTGCTTCACTTGTTAGAATGTAAGAAAATTACAGTTTGACCTCACTATATGCAATCTTCTATTTCTGATTATAGATTCATTCAAGATTACATGTATAAGTGTATCACCTAATGTGATTGAATAATACCTTTGTTTCTCGGTAGCCTCTCTTCTTGGTTCTTGATAACCAAATTCACCTTTTGTTGTTTTGATTCTTGAAACATTTAGTATGATCTATAGATGTGCTCGTAGGATACATTCATCCTCTCATCAATGATAGTGAATGATTACAACTTCTATTTATAAGATAGATTGACCTAATTAAGTTTCACGTAAAATAATATTAACTCTATGATCATAGGTTTACAACTTGACCTTGATCTTTTAGTCTATGTATTTTAAATCAGTTAGACTGATTATAAAACTTAAAATAATGTTTCTTGTCCCTTAAGTAATGGTTTTAAAACAAATTAGAACTCTATAAATAGAATATGAATGTTTTATCTTACATGGAAGTCAGATCCACTTTTTGCAAGATGTACCTGTGTTTTGGTGTCTGATAATTAGTATGTATAGAAATTGATTTACATGTTTTTTGGTAATCCTTTGATTGACCTATTTGTTAGGTTCCCTTTCTCTATTAGGTTCCTCTCCTTCTTCTCTTTTGGTTTCAATTTTCTTTTTCTTTTTGGGTTCCTCTGTCGGGTTGTTCCTATCGGGTTCCTCTTAACACTTTCAGTTTTGCATTGTGTCTTTGGTTTACCCTTTGAACTGTTATGTTGGTTTACTCTTATCCTATCTTTCCATGTATGATTACTAAAAGTGTTCTTTTCATACTAATGGAAATATAATGTCATCTCTTGTGATTGAGGATTTAAAATGACTAAGGAGTAAAAGAGAAAGAAGAGGAAAGCATTATATTTTTAGTTTCTGATGCAGAGGGTTTGACAACTAGGTATCACTTCCTAACTCAACCATCCTATGGTTTTTCTTGTTGGATCTTCTTCCCAATAGGATCTCTAAGAACCCTCAACCAAATTATCCTCCAAGGTATATTTGGATTCAAGAAGACTCCAAAGTTACCAAGCTTAACTAGTCCAACTAGTTACCAAAAAGCCTACTTTCTTTTATCACTTCTCCACCTAGTCTATCAAAGATCTATCTAGGATATTCTCACACACTCAATGAGACTCTCCACACACTTCTTGACCCTTTCTTGGTCATTCTACATCCTTCTTAACACTCCAAGACACCCCACACTTTCATTTGGTCTTTAATTCACTAGGAGGGCTAATTGATCAATTCCGTGTAGCCCTATTTTTACTAATTTTTGTCTATTGATTCCAAAAAATCCAAATGACCCTACAAAAAAACTTAAGAATCTTCAAGATATCATTCTACCCTATCAGAATCCAAAGCCCTGACCTCTGATTTCACCCAAAAACCTATTTTCTTGCAGGCCCTAGTTTATAGCCTATTAATTAGTCCTCTAGACCAGTCAGCATGAATAATTGCTAAACATGTCTCCAAAATTTGATTCACCTCCAACCACAATTTAATAATTTTAGGAGACCTTCTTGAGCATCCAAAAATTCTATGAATTCCTTCCCAAAAGGTCGTGGGTGCATACACCAATTCAACCTCTTCCATGTCCTAGCTCACCTGGTTTCACCAGTCAGCCATAGGGCATCATCTTATGCCTCTGAAATCCATTGAGACCACAACCAAAAGAAAAAAAAAACACTAACTACTAACGCTAAACCTTCCTTCCCCATGGTTTCAGACAAATCCACTTGAGGAAAATTAGGTTAGAGCCATTTCTATCTAATGGTCACTGTTTTTCTCTTGTCAGACCAGTGACCTTCAAAACCTTCTAAATTTAATCCTATTGCACTTCAAATAAAAATAATTGATGCATAAGAAAGAAGAAAATTAACACTACACAATAATGGAGGCCGATCACCTATGCCAATCCATACAAGACCGTATAGAAGCAAGATACAGTTCAGATTATGCAAAATGAGGGTGTAGACATCCGTACAAAGGTGTCAGAATTAAAAGTCTCAATCCAAAATTTCATTAGCCCTATCCAAGCATCGATTCCAAGATCATATACTGAGCTTGGGTGGTTACATGCACTTCTAACCATATTTTTTCCAAGTCTTGCAAAAGTTGCTTGAGCAACTTTCAAAGTTGCTACCAACTTTTTGCAATAGAAAGCATTTTGACTTCCTATGTCAACCTGATGGTTGATTTTGACTCCTAAGACCCTAAATAGAATAATTAGGGTCCTAAAACATACCTCCAACCCTTATTTTCCTAAAATGACAACTTTGCACATATTGAGGCCAAAATTACCTAATGAGAACTAAGGAAGGCTCTTACAATCATGAAGTTAGACTAACATGTTTCCAACCTTTTGGAACTTATTCTACCACACACACTTAACTCCTAATACATCCTAAACACCACCAAAACAAGAAATAGGGAGGTTCCCTGCACCATACTCCCCTATAAAACATAACTCAAGTCCCTTGAGTTAGGAGGTCTTCAATGGTGACCCCATGTTTCAGAATGTCTATCTCTGTCATCCAAGTGGCCTCAGCTTTGGGATGTCCCTACCACTTGATGAGGTACTCTTTGTAGTTTCCTTTCCTTTTATTCTTGATTACTTTGGAATCCAATACCATTTCCATTTGTAATGGCTTTGGGGTAGGCAAGTGTCTCACCCACTCATCATCCTCTAGATCTGCAAGTGTTGACTGACATATATCTAAGGTTGATCCCTTATAGGGATACAAATCACAAACATTAAAGATGGGTGAGATTCCCAAATCAGGAGGTAACTCCACCTCATAGGCATTTATCCCATACTTGTGCAAAATATTCAAAGGCTCTATCTTTTTCATCAGTAGTTTAGTAGGTTATCCTTTGGGTAGCCTCTCCTTCCTAGGGTAGGAAAGTACTAGATCCCCCACTCTGAATTGTAAATCCCTCCTGTTCTTATCAGCTCTGATTTTGTACTTCTCCACTTGTTGCAAGGTCTTATTGACTTGCTCATGCAACTCCATTTCTTCTATAAGTGACTCCCCTTGTGCACTCCTCTTGTCATGCAAACTGAGATCTCTCAGCTCCAAATTTCCTCTAGGATTGAACCCATAAACTATCTCAAAGCGGCTCTTACTTGTACTCCTATTCATGGAGTTACTGTATGCAAATTCTTCCTTCCCAATGATATGATCCCATGATTGTCCATGTTGCTTGGTCAAACATCTCAACAAATTTCCAAGTGACCCATTTACTACTTTTGTTTTCCCATCTGATTGTCGATGGTAGACTGAGGAGAAGTACAAATTAGTTCCAAGCATCTTCCAAAGAGTTCTCCAGAAGTGGCCCACAAACTTTGTATCCCCGTCACTGACAATATTCAAAGGCAAACCGTGAATTCTAACAATATCCCTAAAGAAGAGTCTGGAAATCTAAGAAGCATCATTAGTTTTCTTGCATGGAATGAAGTGTGCCATCTTGCTGAAATGGTCTACCACCACAAATAGACTATCATAACCCCTTATTTTCTTTGGTAAACCCAAAACAAAGTCCATACTAAGGCACTCCCAAGGCCTCTAGGGTATAGAGAGTGGTTGATATAACCCACTATTGTTTCTTTTTCCTTTTTTCCTCTAACAAATCTTACATTTTTCCACAAATCTCCTCACATATTACTACATTTTAGGCTAATAGCAATGCCTATGCACCTGCTCCAAGGTTTTATCCACTCCAAAGTGGCCTCCCATGCTCCCTTGGTGTTTCTCCTTCACAATGTTTTCCCTCATTGATCCTTGAGGAATACACACAAGGTGACCTTTGAACAATAGGCCTTCCTACAATACATACTCACTAAAATCCACCTTGAACCTCTATTGAAACCTTACACAAGCTTCATAAGCTTCCTTGAAGTCTTTGTCTTCCTTGTAGTGACCCTTCAAATCATCCATTCCTACACTTTGTAGTTGTATCTCTTGGATTGTTAGTACTCTCCTAATAAGAGCATTTGTAACCTTGTTTCTAACCCCCTTCTTGTGCTTAATCACAAAGTTATAAGCTTGTAATGCCTCCACCCATTTCATGTGTCTTTGGTTCAACTTTTCTTGCCCATTTAAGAAACTCAAGGCATGATTGTCTGTATAGACCACAAACTCCCTAGGTAACAAGTACTGCCTCTACTTCTTCAAGGCTTGTACCATGGCATATAGCTCCAAATCATAGGTGGGGTATTTTTGTTTTGCCTCATTCAACTTCTCAGAGAAGAATGCCACAGGGTGTTCCTCTTGGCTCAACACTGCTTCTATAGCCAACTTGCTAGCATCACACTCTACCACAAAGAGTTGATTAAAATTGGGAAATCTAAGTGAAGGTAACTCTACAATCCTCTTTTTCAACATTTCAAACCCCTGATCTGCTGTTGTTGTCCATTCACATTTGCATTTGATTCCACCCTTTATGGTGTTCAGAATTGGGGCACATACATGACTAAAATTTCTTACAAATTTCCTATAGTAGGAGGCCAATCCATGGAAACTCCTAACATCCCCTATAGACCTAGATGTAGGCCATTTCAATATGGACTTAACTTTTTCAAGGTCCATTTTCATGCATCCATTAACAACCACAAAACCAAGGTAAACAAGTTGAGCTTTCAGAAACTCACACTTTTCTTTATTGATCATTAAATTTTCCTGATGTAGCCTCCTCAAGACCATCTCCAAATGCTTCATGTGCTCCTCCCTGGACCTGCTAAATATCAAAATATCATGAAGGTAAACTATTACAAACTTACCAATAAATTATGCCAGCACTTCATTCATGAGTCTCATGAATGTGCTAGGTGCATTACTTAGGCCAAAGGAAATTACTAGCCACTCATACAGACCCGCATTGGTATTAAATGTTGTCTTCAACTCATCCCCTCACCTCACCCTTATTTTATGGTACCCTGACTTCAAATCCACCTTGGAAAAGTAACAAGAACCTCCTAAATTGTCCATTAAGTCTTCAATTTGGGGCATTGGGAATCTATATCTGATGGTGATCTTGTTTATATCCCTAGAGTTAGCAAAAATCCTCCATTGGCCATCCTTCTTAGGTGCAAGTACTATAGGTACAACACATGGGCTCAAACTCTTTCTTATTAACCCCTTATCCAACAAATCTTGGATTTGCTTGTTTATCTTTGCATTATGGCTTGGCGTCATCTTATATACTACTTTGTTTGGGATATTTTCTCTAGGAATGAATTCAATCTGATGACTCACATCCCTCATATGTAGTAGGGCACTTGGCAAACCATTATCTACAATCTCATGGTATTTCTCCAACAATGTTTGTACCTCTGGTGGCAGGTTGGGTTTCTCTTTAGTCTCATCTTTGGGCTTCACTATTACTGCACAAAAAATACCTTTCTCCTTCTTCATGACTTTGAATAACTCATTCCCACTCAACAACATTACACTAGTTCCCACATTCTTCTCTTCATTGGGTTCTTGCAATGGGTCCATTTGAAACTTCTTTCCAAGCTTGGTAATGACACAGTTGTTCTTTTCCCCATCATGTATCGCTTTAACATCATACTGCCATGGATGTTCTAGGATAAAATGGCATGCATCCATAGGGAGTATGTCACATAGGACCTTGTCCTTGTAATCCCCAATCTCAAACTCTACAAAAGTTTGTTCATCCACCACTATTTCCTGACCCTTATTTAACTATGAAACCTTGTAAGGTGTGGTATGAGGTATCCTTCTCAACTTCAAATTTTCCACCATATCAGTGGACACTATGTTCTCAATGGATCCAGATTCCACTATAACCTTGCAAATATTCCCATGAGATGTGCAAGTTGTCTTGAATAAGTTCTTTCTTTGTGGTGGCTCTATGGTGTTAGGAACTTTCAATAAGGTTCTCCTTAACATCAAGTTTTCTATATCTAGTACTGGTCCTTCCTTGGAAATGGGAGAAGTAACACTTTGAGTGTCATTGTCTTGAACTAACTGATTCCTCTTATCCCCCATTGAAGATGAAGAAGCCTCCTTTGGACACCTACCCATTGTATGACCCACTTGGTTACAATTATAGCACCTTCCGGTGAAAACTGAATTGGTTCTTCCTTGTGATTGAAACCTACCTCTAGGTGGTCTTCTACCTCTGTATCCTCCCCTTTGGAAAGATTCTCTAAACTAGTTTCCACCACTGTTCTCCATTGGCTGATTGTCCTCTTGCCTATTAGAGCTCTATCCTCTACCATAGTTACCCCTGCCTCTCTGAAAACCTCTATTGTTACTGCCACCTCTTTCTCTTTGATGGAATTCATTCCTTCTCATTTCTTTATCCTTTTCTCTCAGGGACAATTGAAAACATTTATGCATGCTTTCTAGAGCCATCATGTTTATCTCATCTTGTATTCCTTTCCTTAGTCCATTTAGATACCTTGCCACTTTCTCCATCTCATCTTCTTGTCTCCTAGCCCTTAGGCTCAGTTTATGGAACTCCTTTGTATATGCACTCACTGACATTTATTTTTATCTGAGATTCTAGAGTTTTTGGTACATTTGTATTTCATAAACAGTGGGAAAGAATTGTGCCCTCAACCTGATTTTCATCTTTTCCCAAGAAACAATCTTCTTCTTCCCATTACTTACCCTTTCATCTTGCATCATATTCCACCATACTAGTGCAGAACCTTTGAGTCTAGCCTTTGCATATCTAACTCTCTTCTCCTCTCCTACCTCCTTGTAATCAAATTGGTTATCTATGGCTTCTAGCCAATCCAACAACTCCTCTCCATTCAAACTACCACAATAAAATGGTATGTGCTCCATGCTGTCCTTATTTAAGGATTTGAATGCATCTAAAAACACCTTTTCCTCCTTATCTATCTCAGGTTCTTTTCCCTTGTTGGATGACTCCTTATTTTGACTATCATCATCCCCATCAGTTTCATCACCCTATTCAGTGATCTTCTTTTTTCTTTTGGTCTTGGTCACATGAGTCTTCTCTAAGAGGCCTTGGACCAACTCCACTATGGCATCCCTACTCATTTCCTTAGGAGGCATACTATCAACTTCTTGACTCTCTTGACTCTCCTCCCCTTCAGACATAGACAACCTTCAAGTTATTCCCGCTCTGATACCACTCTGATGCAGAGGGTTTGACAACTAGGTATCACTTCCTTTCAAGATGTTAGTTTTTTTCCTAACTCAACCATCCTATGGTTATTCTTGTTGGATATTCTTCCCAATAGAATCTCCAAGTCCCCTCAACCAACTTATCCTCCAAGGTATAGTTGGATTCAAGAAGACTCCAAAGTTACCAAGCTTAACTAGTCCAACTAGTTACCAAAAAGCCTAGTTTCTTCTATCAATTCTCCACCTAGTCTATCAAAGATCTATTTAGGATCTTCTCACACACTCAGTGAGACTCTCCATACACTTCTTGACCCTTTCTTGGTCATTTTTCATCCTTTTTAACACTCCAAGATGCGCCACTCTTTCATTTGGTCTTTAATTCACTAGTTGGGCTAATTGATCAATTCATTGTAGCCCTGTTTGTACTGATTTTGTTCTATTTCTTCCAAAACCTCCAAATGACCCTACAAAAAAACTTGAGAATCTTTAAGATATCATTCTACCCTATCAGAATCCAAAGCCTTGACCTCTGATTGCACCCAAAACCCTATTTTCTTGCAGACCCTAGTTTATATCCTATTAATTAGGCCTCTGGACCAGTCAACATGAATAATTGCTAAACATGTCTCTAAAATTTGATTCACCTCCAACCACCATTGAATCCTTTTAGGAGACCTTCTTGAGCATCCAAAAATGCTATCAAGTCCTTCCCAAAAGGTAGTGGGTGCATACACCAATTCAATCTCTTCCCTGTCCTGGCTCACCTGGTTTCACCAGTCAACCATAGGACATTATCTTAGGCCTATGAAATCCATTGAGACCACAACCAAAAGAACAAAAACACTAACTACTAACCCTAACCCTTCCTTCCCAAAGGTTTCATACAAATCCACTAGAGGAAAATTAGGTTAGAGCCATTTCTATCTAATGGTCATTGTTTTTCCTCTGTCAGACTAGTGACCTTCAAAACCTTCTAACTTTAATCCTATTTCACTTCAAATCAGACTAATTAATGCATAAGAAAGAAGAAAATGAACACTACACAATCATGGAGACTGATCACCTATGCCAATCCTTACAGGACCATATAGAAGCAATATACAGTTTAGATTATGCAAAATGAGGGTGCAGACATCCGTACAAAGGTGTCATAAGTAAAAGTCTCAATACAAAATTTCATTAGCCCTTTCCAAACATCTATTCCAAGCTCATATACTGAGCTTGGATGGTTACATTCAGTTCTAACCATATTTTTGCCAAATCTCTCAAAAGTTGCTCAAGCAACTTTCAAAGTTGCTACCAACTTTTTGCATTAGAAAGAATTTTGACTTCCTATTTCAAATCGATGGTTGATGTTGACTCCTAAGACACTAAATATAATAAGTAGGGTCCTAAATCATACCTCCAACCCCTATTGTCCTAAAATGACAAATTTTCACATATTGAGGCCAAAATGACCTAATGAGCACTAAGGAAGGCTCTTACAATCATGAAGTTAGACTAACATGTTTCCAACCTTTTGGAGTGTATTCTACCACACACACTCAACTCCTAACACATCCTAAACACCATCAAAACAAGAAATAGGGAGGTGCCCTGCACCAGTTTCCAAAAGGTTAAAAAAGGGGTAAATGAGTATTGCTTTCGGGATTATTCTCGAGGACAAGAAAATACCAACTAACAAGGCTTGGAAAACATTCTTCACTTTGAGCTCCATAGGAATCAAGAGGTTATTCCTTATTCTAAGCATGTACATATGATAGATTCATTTTAACAGCTAGCTACATACCTTCAAATGTATATAGTTCTCATATTTTATGTATATGGGGCTTTTATTTTATCACTTGAACAAGTAATTAAATATTATTTAACAAACAATGAGAACACATAAATTATATATATCCTTCTTGGAATCATGGAGGAGTTTTATATAGATACTTTTAAATACATCCTCCACATTTTTTTGAGGACCATGGAGATACATGAACACACATAGATTAAAGAGAAAAGAACATAAAGGAACAATATATTTTATTAATTTGATTTTAAATCTGAAAAGACTCTAGGACTCTCAACAATCCAATGCCCAGTCTTGGGCTACATAGTAGAAGTAAAGTCATGACATGGATCTTATGAATGGATTAAAATTAGCCAAGGGATTTGAATATATTAATAATTAACATTAAAATTCCCACTCATGCTATCATAGATTTCTACTTCAACAATCCATTTCATACACTAAAAATCATTGTTATCTAAACAAACAAATTTAACTCTCTCCTTGAGTGAGACTCATGAGCCAATAACACACCCACAAGAAAATTCTAGAGACAAAGTCAACCATATTTAATGTATTGAGTTCATATGATTTAAAGTATACAAAGATGGAGAAAAAATTATGACATTAGGTTTTATAATCACACAAATTGGTTAACACTTCTCATGAGATTACACTATCTCTGAATTACATTCA
Organism: Thuja plicata; assembly: GCA_018584345.1. Taxonomy (NCBI): domain Eukaryota; kingdom Viridiplantae; phylum Streptophyta; class Pinopsida; order Cupressales; family Cupressaceae; genus Thuja; species Thuja plicata. The sequence continues at coordinate 1,120,023 of MU226511.1, forward strand.
CCTTCAGAAACCTGAAACTAAACACTATCCTAATTACAAGATAAAGATAATTTTTCAGAACAAGAACCCCCTTTTTCTATGGCCTTGGAATTCCTTTTATATTTAAGGAGTGCAACAATGTTTAGGCCACTAAAAAATATTTTATTGTAATTACATTAATCTTTCTACTTGGCACGATTTAAATCTTTTTGGGGAAGTCTGAAGATCTACATTTAACGCTTGGACTAGTTTGGAACCCACCCATGCTCGTGAGAGATGCCCCTATTTTAATTTAGTGAATTTGGCTGGAGGAAATGAAAAAATGAAGGATTCTAACCATCACACCTCTAAGAAGAGAATCGAAAGAATAGCTCTCAGGTTGAACTAGGCTTATACAAACCCACACCACCAAGTCCTAGAGAAATTCCCTAATATGTATCCCATCCTTGATGGAGAAATAGAATGGTATCCTTAAAATATGAAACTCCTCATGACCCCCAACAAACTCCCATAATTTGGCAATAAGACCTGACTCTGGGACCATTAGGTTAAGAAATCCCTACAAAAACCCTTAACACTTAAGATATATGTACAATAACCCTTGCAATTTAATAAATCCCTAAAATAATAAAGTGCAACATTAACCCATGATCCTTATATACTTCTGGTAACATGACCTTCCCAAGTCTCAACCTCATGAAACAGATAATGCCACTCATGAAAATTCACCATATTAGCATCAAAAACACATATAAATCCATGTAAGGAAAAGGGGCAATACCAGAAACACTGGAACAAAAGAAAAACAAAGAACCATAACTTGAGATGATTAACCAAAGAGAGGATCTCACTGAGAAATTCTCTGATAAATATTTGACAAACCTTATCTAATGGAAGTGTTCCAAGTTGTTCTTGCACAAACTTCACTAGGACTCCAATTTTCCTAGTCTTCTTAGGATCCTAAAATCAACACAAGGATCTTCCAAGTATTTTCTCCAATGTCCTAAGACTTCACTAACTCAACACAGTGAGTTATTCTTTTTTTGCTTCACCTTGAAAGAAAACTATCACTAGTTTTGTCTGAATGCTTCACTCTTGCTTGAAGGATTCTAGGCATAAATGCTCCATCCCAACTTCACCAATGCTAAAAGGGTCATGTCCATCATTTGAATATTCATTCTGAATCCTTTTCACTCCAATAGAATAGGTCTTCAATTCCAACTGAATCCAATTCCAAATTCACTCCTTATAGGACCCTATTAGGCCTAATTGACCAATTAGCCCTATACAGAGGGTTTTTATGGATTTCTTCCCAAAACATACAAGAAACACCAAAAAAATAATCTAGAATCTTGATACACTTTTCGAAGACCTAAAATATTTTCAAGGTCTATGGTTCCCAAGTCATCCATACAACAGTGTCATGAAATGTAGGGCTAATAGGGCTTTTTGGGTTCCTAAAATGAAGTTGACTGATTTCTATCTAGAAATCTATCCAAATGGATTGTTTGAGATCTTAGCTCTCAACTAGGGATCTATAGGACCCTAATGACTTTGAAACTATACTTGGTTCAAACCTTTCACACCCACCCTTGTTTGTACATTCAACTTTCTCTCTTCCATACACCTAACCAGACAATCATAGCTCACCTAGGGGATGGATTCAAAAATAGAAAATTGGTTCCCTGTGCCTCCTAATTTAATATCTACATTATATAGAGGCTCGCCTAACATATTCATCCACGTTTTGTAGTTTCCCATTGTTGGATTCTATTGGTAAGCCATGTAACAAAAATCTACCTAAACTGGACCAGTAAACACTCTAAATCCTAAACAATTTGCTAAGACTATCAAATCAACTCTAATATACTTGATCACTAAATGAAAATATATTTTTTCTGCTCCTACTTCATGGATCCAACACTATATTCAACCTTTCAATCCATTAACACACCATTAGCATAAAAACAAGTCGACTGTACTATCAAACCAAAACACTCTGCTTTAATTCACTTCAAAAACTTGCTTACAATATCCTCTACCTTGAGAAATTAGCCAAAAAGTATCTTAAGATTCCTCACCCATGTTTTTAGGCCTTTAGCACTAATTTCCCACTCCTAGAACGAAGGGAATCCAACATTGTTGAGTTGCATGCAACATTTGCAAAAAGTTGTAAATGTTGTCATTACAAATTTTGAGCATCTTTTGCATTTATGATGCCAACTAACTTTTAGGGCCTCTAACCCATATAACTCAATGGATTAATATCATTAAGTCCTTTTTCGGCACCTATCATACTTTTCTTAGGTCTATGACACATTTAGACCACATTTATCATTTTAGGCCTATCCTAATGACTAAAAACTTAGAAATCAAACTAACCTAAACTAGATTAGATTTAGTATTAACTACTAATCCATCTAGTCACACACATTGCAACACCTTCTAAGGTCAAAAGTAAAATCATTGACTTGGCTAGATTGACTTACAAGCCAAAATTGACTAAGCATTGGGAGTTTTCCTAGGTTCTCCTACACCATCCTCCCCAAATGAAAAGGATTCAATCCACCCATTGATTGAGTAAGTTGGGATCAATGCCCAACTTTTTGAACTTTTTCTCCTTTAACCAAGCTGCATCTACATCTGTTTGTCCTTGCCATTCCACCAAGTATTCTTTGTATTCTATCTTTCTTGCCTTCTTGATTGGTTCAGATGGCAAGTTGAGTTCCTACCTCCTATATGAATTTAGTCAAAATATGATCTTGATCTGGGATTGGTCCTTTGTACAAAACTAAGTCTGCTACATTAAACACCAGAGATAGACCCATATCTTTTGGAAGTTCTACCTTGTATGATTTTGTGCCATATGTGGCTAGTATATTGCATGGGTCAATTCTTCTCATCTAGAGTTTATGTGGCACTCCTTTCTACAACCTTGCCTTGTTGAGATGGACCATCACCAAATCCCAAATTTGGAATTGGACATCTCTTTTCCTCTCATCCACTTTTCTCTTAAGATTCTCTGTATTTTAATTGAGTGTCTTCCTCACTATTTCATGTACTTCTTGCATAGAATTTGAAATTTCATCTGCATAGCCACTTACCTTAGATCCATCCTTTAGATCCATGAGCTCAAATATCCCTCCTGGATGAAGGCCATAAAGTATTTCAAAAGGACTGTTACGAATTGTCCTATTCATTGTGTCATTATAAGAATACTATCCTTGCCTAATGAGTTGGTCCCAAACTTGACCATAGTCCTTAGTTAAAAATATTAGGAGGTTTCTAAGACTCCTATTTACTACCTCAGTTTGGCCATCAATTTGAGGATGGTATGCAGATCCAAAAGATAAGTTGGTCCCTAGATTTTTCCATAGAGTCTTCCAAAAATGACTCATAAACTTTATGTCTCTATTTGACACTATACTCAATGGAGAACTATGTATTTTGACTACCTCCTTTAAGAATAGGTGAGCTATTTGATTGACATCATGGATTGTCTTGTAGGGTACAAAGTGTGCCATCTTACTAAATCTGTCCACAATAACATAAATACTATCCATTCCATGTTTTATCTTGGGCAATCCCACTACAAGATCCATTCTTAGACATTCCCATGGTCTGGTTGAAATGAGTAGAGGTTGGTATAGGCATGCATTTGAAAATGTACCTTTTGCCTTTTGACAGATAACTCAATTTTCTAAATATTTCTTAACATCCAAATTCATCTTGGGCCAAAAATAGAACCTCTGAACTAGTTATTAGGTCTTAATGATACCAAAGTGTCCACCAAGTCCACCATTGTGCTTCTCTTGAATCAAATTTTCTCTTATGGACCCTCTAGGGATGCACAATTGACTTCCTTTAAAAAAAAGATCACTTTGCAAAGTATATTCATAGAATTGACTATAAAAGTGGTTCTTGTATTCTTGAAATCCCTTGTAGATGTTTTCAAAATCTCCATCTTCTAAACATAGATCTTTGAAGCTCTCTAATCCTATGCTCTACAAGTGTATCTCTTGTACTGTTAGGGCTCTTCTGCATAAGGAATCTACTACCTTATTTTGCAATCCCTTCTTGTGCTTGATGTTCAAGGTGTATGCTTGCAAGTATTCAACCCACTTCTTATGCTTGTGACTGAGCTTATCTTGTGAGTTCAAGAGACTCAGTGCTTGGTTTTCTGAAAAATTGACAAACTCCTTTGGAAGAAAGTAGTGCCTCCACTTCCTTAAAGCGTGGACCAGAGCATACATCTCTAGGTTATAAGAAGAATATTTATTCTTTGCTTCACTTAATTTCTAAGAGTGAAAGGTCACTGGTCTTCCCTCTTGACTCATGCTTGCACCAATGGCTACGTTGTTGGCATCACATTCCACTATGAATAGCTTCTCAAAGCTTGGAAAAATAAATATTGGTTAGGTAGAAATCTTCTTCTTTAACAACTCAAACCCATGGTGAGCTTGTTCATTCCATACAAATTTAGTTTTCATCCCACCCTTGATAGTATCAAGCATAGGAGGACAAAATTTCACTGAATTGCTTTATAACCTTTCTATAGTACTGTGCTAAGCCATAAAAACTTCTTACCTTAGTGTTTGTCCTTGGAGTAGGCTAGTTGATGATGGCTTCCACCTTGCTAGGATCCATTTTTAGATTTCCTTGAGATAGTACAAACCCAAGGTACACTAGCTCTTGTTTAATGAATTTATATTTCTCCAAGTTTATCATCAACTTCTCTTCATGCAACTTCTTGGAGACTATTTTCAGATGTCTGCGGTGTTCTTTCCTTGTCTTTCTATATATGAGTATATCATCCAAGTAGACTACCACAAATTTTCCTATGTAGTCTTTTAGGACTTCATTCATGAGTCTCATGAATGTGGATGGGGCATTTGATAACCCAAATGGCATGAAATCCACTCATACAAAAATTATGTGGTCTTGAAGGTTTTTTCCATTCATCTCCTCCATTGACTTTGATTTTGTTCTATCCACTCTTCAAGTCAATCTTTGTGAAAAATTTGGCTTCACCTAAATAGTCCATTAGGTATTCCATCCTAGGGATAGGGAACCTATACCTAATGGTTATTATGTTTACTTCTCTACAGTCAGTACATAGCCTCCATGTTCCTCCCTTTTTAGGGGCTAAGACAGTGGATACAACACAAGGGATAATAATTTTCCTAATCATACCTTCACTTAGGAGTTCTTGAATGTGACTATCTATTTCCTAATTTTATTGATGAGTCATTTTATATGTAGCCTTATTGGGAAGGGTAGCTCCTGGAATAAACTCTATTTGGTGGCTTACAGTCCTCTTAAGGGGTAGGTATGATGGTTTTCCATCACTAACAATACCTTCATACTCTTGCGACATCTCCTGCATCTCCTTTGGTAATTATGTCTTCTTAACTATCTTGTCTGCAATTTCTTCTTTTGGTTTCAACATAAGTTCAAAACCAACTCCTTCTCCTACTTCTAAGGCTTCTAAGAACTCTTTCTCACTCACCATGAGAACATTGGGGCCAGATGATTTCATTTATTCATCCTCCAATAGTTACTATATTTTGAAAGTCACATTGTCCTTCTCGAAAGAATATGAGTTCTTTGCTCCATCATGCATGGTCTGTTAGTCAAATTTCCATGGCCTATCTAGGAGTAGGTGACATGCATCTATAGGAAGCACATCACAAAAAACTTTTCCCTTATACCTCCCAATTGAAAAATCCATTAAATCTTGTTCAATTACAAGGACATGGTGTCCTTTGTTTAGCCAGGTGACTTTATAAGGATTGGTGTGGGGTATCCTTTTCATTTTCATCTTGATGACTACCTCCTCTAACACTATGTTGTCAGTAAACCCTAAGTCTATGATGAATCTGCACACTTTCCCCATCATTTTCCATTTTAATCTAAATAGTGATCTCCTTTGACTAGGCTCTTCTTTCATTGGTTCCTTAATCAAAGTTCTTCTCATCATTAAATTATCACCTTCCTCTGACTCTAAGGGAACCTCAGGGTGTTTTCTTCCACCACTATCCTCCTCTTGGACATTATTCAACCTTTTCTTACTTCCTTGAGAGGTAGTACCCTTCTCTGGACATCTATATGCAGGATGTCCCATTTGATTGCAGTGGTAACACTTCATTTTAGAAAAGTAGTTACCCCTACCTTGGTTTTTGTTTCTTCCTCTTCTACTAGAGTTTCTTCGTCTATTTAAACTCCCTCTATTGGAGTTTCCTTCTTGTTGTTCAAAAAATTTAGTCTCTCCTTGACTCTTTGATTTAGAACTCCTTCCTCCATATCCACCTCTCTATCCTCTAGTGTCTCTTCCTTTACATCTTCCTCTGGTAGTGTAAGAGTCTTGTTTCTTTCTCAGCTTCTCTTTAACTTTTATAGAAATCTAGTGGCACTTTTGAATGGTGTCTAGAGTCAAAAGAATCAGCTCATCTTGTATGGTCCACTTAAGGCCATTAAGGTATCTTTCTACCTTCAACTTATCATCCTCTACAACTCTAGATGTCATGAAAAGTCTCTGAAACTATTTAGTATACGATTTTATATCTAGTTCCTTCTGTCTTAAACCACGTCTTCTTTTATGCAGTTGGATTTCGTAATCCTTAGGGATATAAGAATCTCTGATTTTTGCAACCATATCTTTCCATGTCCTAATGGGATTCTTTCCTTCTTTCTCCCTCACATCTTGGATGAATTTCCACCAAGTGAATGAAGACCCTCTTAGTCTGGATTTAGAAAATTTCAGCTTTTGAGCCTCAGTGATGCCATCACACTCAAAATGGTTTTCTAGTCCTTTTATCAAGTCTAGGAGTATCTCTGGTTCCATCTTTCTAGTAAATATAAGAACTCCTTCTAGTGTTTTACTACTCATAGCCTTTAAATATTTCAATAATGGATCCTCATTAAGGACAGGGTCATCTTCAGGTACTTCATCATCCATGGCAATGTCCTTGCCTTTGCCTTCAACCTTATCCTTCACTTCTTCTTCTTTCACATCAACTCCATCTACCTTTTTATCTAATTGAGCCAACCTATCTCAAAGTATTCTATTATCCACTTCTTGATCATCTACCTTTTTATCCAACTCTGCATTGGTCACCATTGTGGATTCTCCTACTAACTCTGCTGGTTGGAACATTAACCACAAGCCTGATCAAACAAACTCTGATACCAATCTGATGGAAGTGTTCCAAGGTGTGCTCGCACAAGCTCCACTAGGAATCCACTTTCCCTAGTCTTCTTAGGATCCTAAACTCAACACTAGGATCTTCCAAGTATTTTTTCCAATGGCCTAAGACTTCACTAACTCAACACAGTGAGTTATGCTTCTTGTAATTCACCTTGAAAGACAACTATCACCAGTTTTGTCACAATGATTCACACTTGCTTGAAGGATTCTAGGCATAAATCCTCCATCCCAACTTCACCAATGCTATAAGGGTCATTTCCACCATTTGAACATTCATTATGAATCCTTTTAACTCCAACAGAATATTTCTTCAATCACAATTGAATCAAGTTCCAAATTCCCTCCTTATAGGACCCTATTAGGCCTAATTTACCAATTAGTCTTATCCAGAGGGATTTTCTGGATTTCTTCCCAAAACTTACAAAAAACCCTAGAAAATAATCTAGGATCCTGATACCCTTTTGGAATACCTAAAATATTTTCAAGTTCTACGCTTCCCAAGTCATCCATACACCAATGTCCTAAAATCTAGGGCTAATCGGGATTTTTGGGTTCCTAAAATGTAGTTAATTTATTTATATCTAGAAATCTATCCAAATAGATTGTTAAAGATCTTATCTCTCAACTATGGATCTATAGGACCCTAATGACTCTAAAATACACTTGGTTAAGACCTTTCCCACACACCCTTTCTTCTTCATTCAAATTTCTCTCTTCCATACACCTAACCGGACAGTCATAGCTCGCCTAGGGAATGGCTTCAAAAATAGAAAATCGGTTGTCCAGGTCTCCTAATTAAATATCTACACTACACAGAGGCTCCCCTAACATATTCATCCACCTTTTTTAGTTTCCCATGGTTGGATTCTATGGGGGATCCATGAAACCAAAATCTACCTAAACTGGACCAGTAAACACTCTATATCCTAAAAAATTCCTAAGACTATCAAATCAACTCTAATTTGCTTTCTCACTGAATTAAAATATCTTGTATCTAATCCTACTTCATGGATCCAATACTAGATTCAACCTTTCAATCCATTAAAACATCATTAACATAAAAACAAGTCAACTGTACTGTCAAACCAGAACACTCTACTTTCATTCACTTCAAAAACTTACTTACAATATCCTCTACCTCAGGAAATGAGCCACAAAGTATCTTAATTTTCCTCTCCCATGTTTTTAGGCCATCAACATTGATTTCCCACTCCTAGAATGAAGGGAATATAAAGTTGTCAAGTTGCATGGAACATTTGCAAAAAGTTGCAAATGTTATCATGACAACTTTTGAGCATATTTTGCATTTATGATGCCAACTAACTTTTAGGAACTATAACCAATATAACTGAATGGATTAACATCATTAAGGAATTTTTAGGCACCTTTTACACTTTTCTTAGGTCTAAGACACATTTAGACCACATTTCCCATTTTATGCCTATCCTAAGGACTAAAAACTTAGAAATCAAACTAACCTTAACTAGATTGGATTTAATACTAGCTACTAGTCATCTAGTCACTCACATTGCAAGACCTTCTAAGGTAAAAAGTAAAATCACCGACTTGGCTAGAGTCAGTTATAAGCCAAAATTGACTAAGCATTGGGATTTTTCCTAGGTGCTCCTGCACCATTATCCCTTCACCTATCGTCATTTAGTCAGTCACTAATTCTAAGTTATGCATTGATATGAGTAAATTTACCCCTCTTTAGAATTTCCAAATAAGTGAATCCATCTTGGCTTTAACCCAAAATTATTTATTCATGGTGTTAGAACAAAAAGAGGAAATCATTAAAGAAACCATTGCTACTATCTAGATAATTATATCGACTTGTAAAGTAGACCAATCTAGTAATTAAAAGGACAAATGAAAAACACTTGTTAATGCTATAAAATATTTGACTACATCCATAGGAAAATAAATTCATTTGAGAGAACATTCCATAAATAATTAGATACTATAAGATTTTAAGGATATATGTGTGAAGGATTTTAGTTATCTTCATTTAATTATAAAGGAAGGTCAAAATATGCTTGAGGATAAAAATTCTTTATATGAGTATCATCTACAATGGTCTGAGGCCACTAATAAGATCAGACCAGAGATTTATGCTATTGAGCTTTCTATCCAGGAGGTAGAAGGTTCTTTCAAAATTTTAGAAGACATAGCTCATACTAGTAAGACCTTCATTAATAAGTTGCACACAATTTTCTTCACTTTTCAAAAATAGAGAGAACATCATCGACCCTTTGGAAAATCCCTAGGATATTTTTGCAAATAGTATAACATCACTAAACCATACCATTCTCATAGCATAAAAAATCACCTTGTCTGATCCCAGCTCCATTGAAGGTGGATAAAATGTTCTTTCATCAATCTGGGCATGCATTTATCTTTTGGCATAATTCCAACTATGGAACTCTATCAAGGATATATGGATTGTAGTGCTTCATGAGTTGAAGCCTAACTTTGAAGCTACAAAATTTGGTAAAACCTAACAAATGTTTTTTTTTTTTAATTTGTACATAATATCTGTGTATGGTACCCCTTTTTCATTGATGTCAAAGGGGGATAAATAATTAGAAACAAGTATTTTTGATGGTAGCTAGCGGTGATATGTATGGTTGATGGAGAGATATAAGGATCCAAGATAGATAAAAGGGTTGAGGATTTTAGTTTTAGGATAGAGGGATCCAAAATGTATTTTTAGGATTAGGAAGGTGTATGTTTGGGCTTAGATGGAGGAATTAAGGGTTCAGAAGAAATATCTATAGGAAATAAGGAAGCAAAAAACTATGAGGGGGCAGGAATGAATGAGTAGTTCATAAAATTTCAAACATTTTACTCCCCTTTAATGCTTAAAATCCTTATATTTGATCAAAACAAAATAATCATGCATGAAAATATTATAAACACATCCAAAACACTTTGATACACATTTTTTTAGTATGGAAACCATATTATGGAAAAAACCACGATGGGGTTGATTACCCACAATAAGATAATACCTTGTTATAAGTATAACATTATTAAAAATATGGGGAATGCACTTTTATTTATGCATACTCCCTAGAGATCATTTCTCAAATTGGATACAAAACAAATAAAGGAAGGCTCACTACCTTACAAGACCACTAAGAGAACAATTTGATATTTTATGAACTAAATAGTAGCATATAACTTATGCCATGGTTATTCCCAATGAAGAACAATAAATATATTTTTTCAAATCCTCTTTGACTCCATATGAGTGATTCATACTTCATAAAATATCTTAACAAATTCTTCTACAACCAATTGCAAGCATCTGCGATCAATCCTTCACATGTGCAACTACACCTTTTTTCCCTAGTTCATACAACTTTATCAAGAACTTAGGTTGGAAAGACCTAAATTTTAAATTTACAATATGTGTGCCAAAAACCCTAATTCAAATCCTTATTTTACTTCCAACATATTTCTATGATATTTATCAACCACCTTGAGTTCATAAATCATCCACAAATCATGCCTCAAACTTGCACAAAATGATTTACTGATTAAGTCAGCCAAAAATATGAGGAATACTCAAAATATCATCATGAAATGAATAATATCTCATCCTAACCATTTTAATCCATGTGGAGTACAAAATAATCAATAAAATAATCCAAGAACACTCATAGGAATTATGAATATCACTAAAACATCTGAACCCATCCACACTATCAGATTTACAAACATCTCTTATGTCAAACCTAAAGAACGTTGTCAGAAATAAATATAAATCTTAAAATGGGTCTTGCAAACCTATCAATCACTAACCATTTTAATTTAGGATACTTTCATATCCAAAAGACACTCCTTGATGTGCAACCAAAAATATCAAATTGAGCATTCTCACCAAACCAATCTCAATGACTCTATCAATTCACTATCTACCAGTCACTATCTGTGAACTCATAACTTATCTACATCTTCATGTCAGACCATGGAATATTACATGGACCAAGTAGACATTCTCAAAAACATCCCATGAGGTATGAAAGTCCTGGTCTACTAGAATAAATCCTCAAAATACCTCTAAATATCCTATACCACTTGCTAAATTGTCAACATATATGTTGGCGGTAAAAAATAAATCTTTCTAAGAAATCATATTGATATGTTGACATCAATGACAATGCATCCAAGTAGAAAAAAATATCCCCCTTTGTATTTGATGACAACACATTATGTTAAAAATAATAATGTAATTAAAAAAATACAATCTCCTTCTGAGATCTACCATAACAGTACAACCAATAATATTTTAGAGTCTCTCTAACTCATCTTCCTTTCAGAATCTTCTATCTCTGATTCTCCTGGGAACAATCTTCCCATGCTCTAATTAAATACTCTTGTCACCATCAATTTCTCCTCTTCTATATGCACTCTTCCTCTTAGTTGAGGAATTTTCATGTGTGCAAGTATATCTTGTTTTTTCACATGCACTCTTCTCCCCCTTTGATATAAATGTCAAAGGTACATCTCTTCTTGATCTACTTTGATTAATCATGTTCTCCTCTTCCTTACCTTCAATATTATCTTACAATGCTTACTAGGTCGTGTGAGTAGTAGCCTTTGAAACACCAATCTAGCATGAATGATATCACCATTAAGTCCTCTATTTTGACGCAACTCTCTACATCTCCAGTTTAAATTAGGAGGGGAAATCACCCCCAACTAGCCTCTAAGAGTTTAATCTTTTTTTGGTGTTATCCTTACTCTTCTTTCTCTTTGAATTATTCATATTCTTATGTTCTTTATCCACTCTTATCTTCTCTTTTCCTTTTTGACTTTATGTATTCCTTTGACATTCTAAACTTTCCTATCAACTTTCTTCTTCTTAATCAAATCATTATTTTGCACCTTCTTGTTCTTTCCTACTAAACCACATTTTTTCATTTTCTTTCTTCTGAATTATTTAACAATGTGTTCAAATAGGTTATATCTGAATCGAATAATAATTTTTTTTCAACTATGTTCATTCTTGTAACGCCCCGCCAGGGAACCCAAGAGGACTGAACATCTTATCTCTAAAGATGAAGTCAATTTTTTTTTATAATAAAACTATTACCGTGCACATTAAAAAGAATCGATACACACATGCTCTCAAAACATGAATGCAACATAACTAATATTTCCTACTCCTCATAGGTTCCCTAACACTTCTACTAAAAAATATTAATTAATCTAATTATATTTAAGTGTTTCATAATGATTTACAAGTCTAACATATTTATAACCCTTCAGAATAAATGAATACTGTGTAATGAACATGTTTCAATGACTAGTCACCAACATTTAATTTACCAACACAATCCATTCTTCATAACTAACTAATGAAATTCATAACATCTATAAAGTATCTTATAAATTTAGTTTCATATAGACATTAGGGTAAAGAATATCATGCATTATCACATACCCTACTACCTAGATGTACATTGTACTAGATATATTGTAAGCCACCAACTAAAATGTTCCTAACTCATTCTTAACATAAATCATAAGTTAACAATATGTGAATCAATTTATTGAGTTACTATCACGGGTTACACCGAACCAAAAGTGTATTGTACTTTCTTTTTTTATAAACTTATCTTAGTATTTGACATGTCCTTTCACAATTATACAACTATTCCACAATTGTAATTCCATTATCATTTATCATTCATATAGACCTTCTTATCTAACAATAACATTTATCTTTGAAATAAAAAAAAAAGTTCATTCATAAACCAATCATTTCATAATATTCGTTTATAGTCAATTATATAAGAGAATATACTTATCATATCAATATAATCTAGGTCCTTATTCACAAAACAAGAGAGAACTATAAGAATAAATTTTCATTCAAAAGATCGCTTACTTTATTAAAAGATAGCATTAGAAGGAAACAAATGACAAATTCCACATTATTTTAATATTTTTGACATATACAAGTAAGAGCATAAATTTTCCCTTCATTTCACCTAGAAATACCCATTCCAATTACATTGATTAACCCTTCATATATTTCATTACATTACCCAACAAGGGATTTCAATAAATAAATACATCAAAATTACAATTCACTGAAGTACATGATGCGGAAGTAGAATCTTTGACATCTTCCAAATATGAATCCAAAGGCAATGTCATCCATGCAAACATGAACAGTAACTCGATAAGATTAACCACCCAACCATATGGAACCATGTCATTCCAATACCCCATGCTAGGAGATAGAACCATGGTCCACACAAGGCCCTAAGAAATCTAAGGCTTCACAATATAATAACTTAAAACAAATACAAGACATAACAAAATATCACTTAACAATACAAAAGGGTTAGGTTTCTAGCATACCCTCTAAGTAAGTGTCATCAGATATCCTATTTATTGGGATCCTTTCTGGAAACCATGTAACCCCGATCCCCACTTTATGAATAGGGATCCATCTTGGCAGTCACCCATGGTCGTAGTACTCCAAGAGGACTATGTGGGCATTATTATGTTTTGTCTCATTATGTTTTGTTTCCCCCCTTTCCCAGATTCATTATTAGGTTATCACATTTTACTAACCCACACATAGGATCATATGGAAACCACTTTAGGGTTCCAAAACCTATGGTGAGCCACTCACTTAGGGTACCTAGTCCCCTACCCAAAACATGACAAAAGGATTGCAATACTTCAAATGCTTTATTTTAGAGGTTTAGGAAACTCTCCTGTGTACTCAGACCACTAGGACGAGTCCTAACCTTAACCATAAACAACATAGTAATAGTAAAAGGAGTTCACATACTCATGAAACCTTAAGTAAGAAAATATGATCAAATTCAAGCAATACAATGAACATAGAAGAAAATAATCCCAAATGAAATAAACTATCAAAAGGAAGGGTGATAAACTGACGTCCTAAAACTTCCAAAACTCAATAACAATTAAATATGACTTTAACCACTATTCAAACATAAAATCTACATAGAATTAAAAACCACACAAGAAGACATAATCACTCCCAAAAATAGATAGTGACAAACTCATCAAGCCACCACATTAGATATAGATACTTAATTTTTAGATTTCATTACGAATGTTTTTAAACTACCTTACTTATCTATAGGTATGATTAATAATGGAGAAAACACAATAAAAAAACATGTTACTCAAATAAATAATATAGAAATAGGAAAATTATTTCTAGGTTTAGATTCAACCTAGAGTCCTCGAGAGAATTCCCTTAGTGTTTGAGAAATTCCATAAACCTTCAAGCTTTCTAACTTTCTACTTGTTGTCCTCCTAGATATACCCACACACAGACATCTATAACTTTTGAACCACACCATATTTCTTCGATCTCTCCACTAAGAAGTGGTGCAATTAGGTTCTTACTAACATATCCAAAAAGTAGCAAGATCCGATGATTAGTTAGGGAGGTATGACCTCCGTATCAGGACTATATTTTTTTCTTGCAAAAACCATTTCTCCATTTTCTCAGAAAAATAAAAAACTATCCTCTTCCTCAATTATTGAGTAAATAATATCATTTTCACATTGCCAATCCTATTATCAAAATCTCCCAAAACCAGGTCCCTCCTCATAAAATATTTTACGTTATACATATAGACAACTATATGGTTGGATGAGTTGCTTTAAGGGAAGCAACTTCTCCAACTTCCATAGTTGGTTTCAAATTAAATCAATTATTCTTATGAATGATAGGTTACAAATTTAATTATTTATTAACTCAAATAAGCTTATGAAGTAATCAATTATACCAATGATAAGAAACATGATCAAGTAGCTCACATAACCCAATGGTAACTATGTAAGACCTACATTAGACTGCTATAGTTTTACTATTTTTTTTTCATGCTTTCAGTAGTTTATGCTATGACATACTTTGACTATCAGAGAATTTTATACATTTGAGGATCAGTGGAATCCTATGTTATATATTCAGCACCTGATTTTGTAATTATGGTACTTTTGAGATTCTTTATGTTCTGATTCAGTTTCAGCTTACGATTGATGTCTTATATGGATTTTAATGTATGGATATAATATGAGGAATTTGGTATAGGAAACTGATGCTAGGTTAATTCAGTTCTAATGCAATGTGGTCTATATGCTTACATATATATTATTGATGTCATGTTATTTTTCATATCATGTTGTTTTGGATCTACTGATGTGTGCATTGAGTGTTCAGGAAAAGTTGACCATGGATCTATATCGGGGACCCAGTACTGGAACCTATGTAAATACCCATGCTTACCAAGGTCCTGTCTATATAAAGAGACACGGACCTCATTGTTATGTGATTATTTTGTAAACATGGTTTGCATGTGTGTCATTAAATTACTAAATGTTTATGTGAATAATTTATGTCATTTGTTTTAATTTAATGTGCCAAATTTGGCAATTGTTGTAATTTAATTGTTGACATGGCTAGTAAAGGGAACCAGGGATAGTTAAGAGTTAACTAACGTTATCTAGGAGTAGTAACCAAGATTACCCAAGGGTTAGAAGTTTCTAGAAGTCTTCTTGACTTAGAAATCCGTAGGTTAACTTCAGGGTTAGTTTTAGGAGGTCTTCTGGGCTCCCAGGGGGTAACCGGGGTAAGTTTTAGTCACCCAACTTGGTACCCTATGGGTTAGGGGTCATTTTCAATCATTAATGAGCATCTAAACTCATTTATTGATCCCTTTAAGTTTCATTTCCAGTCTTGAGCGAATTTTGAAGAGTTGTGTGACTTTGATTAACCTCACTCTCTCTTCTACCCAAGTTTCATTTGACTTCACCCATGGAAAGTTAGGCAAGTGGATTAGTTAGGGATTGGTTAGAGTTACCTCACCTTTGGGTTAAGCCTTGCTCTTGTTGGAAGTTTTCCTATTTAGGGAAGGATTTAGGATGAGTTGAGTGTTCACCCACTCTTTACCCTTAGAGACATAAATCAGTTTGAAGGAGCCTTTTTGGAAGGAGCTTAGGAAGGATAGCTCAACACCAATCCATTCCTCACCCTAGCTTGGAATCAAGCTTAATTTCAGATTGGATAGCTCAAAACCATTCCATTTCTCACCCTAGCTTGGAATCAAGGTTGGATCTCTTTAAAGTAATTTAATTGTGTTCTTATGTGTTCTTGAGCTCAAGGACTCCATTAATGGAGTCCTATGTGTTGTTGAAGCTTAATTTCAGATTTGAAATTTAATGTTTGTTTTCTCAATGTCTTTATTTTGTCATTGTTTTCCAATGGGGCTTCAAGGCACACTCACCCATGGGTGGGTAGAGTAATGTTGGATGGGTAGATGGAAATGATTCCTATTAGTGTAGAGTCTCCCATGTGTCAACCATGGTCAAAATTTGTTCATTCATTTTGAAATTTGAACCAGGTGCTCCCTGCATCCTCTGGACCCTATGGTTTCAGTTTCACGTCTTTTAGAGATAGTTAACTTTTTTGTCAAATTTGGTTGACTTTTTAGTCAAATGTCTTGGTGTTCATGCCTAAAGCCCTCCATAAGAGTTAGTAGGCCCTAGTAACTCTCTTTCACATATTTCAGAGTACAATTGACTTTTGGTCAACTCTAGTATACTTTTAGTCAACTATCTTGTTTTACATGCCGATCAAAGCATCTAGTTTAGGAATCCTTGTAAGATAGTTCTAAGAGATATCCTACCCTATATGACCATTCAGATACTATTTCTCCTCCACACCATTTTGCGTGCACTTGCTATACCTTTGGGGTAGCATAACACCTCCTTTTAGTGCATATAAAATTTTTTTTGTTTGTGTTTTTTTGCCCAAATTTTGGGCATGACATTTTGGTATTAGAGCCATGTTTAGCAACATTGGGAACCTAACCCACTATGTTATTACTAAATTTTTCTTTCATGTGTAGGATGCCACCTGTCACTCGTCAAGCCGATCAGCAAGGGCATGGTCAGTGATGTGTCCCCGCGACACGTGTAGAGGTATGACCTGAGGTAGAGGTTCATAGGAGGGATCAGAGCCCACCTCCTGAACCTCCTCTTGATCCTAATGCAACTTTATTGCTAGCCTTTCAGAACTTGGCTAGGCTCATTCTAGATCGCATGCCACCTGTTAATCAGGAAAGAGAAAGAAGTAGGAGCCCACCTCCTAGAGCAGGAGGGAATCAGGAAGATTAGGAAGAGGAGTCCTTTGAAGTACTATGTGGTATTCCTATGGGAGGTGCATAGAGGCTCGATAGAGAACCCCATGATATCAGGAATCAGATCATAGAGTTGATGAGGCTTAAACTGCCTCCCTTCATAGGAGAAGAAGATGGGGCAGGAGCAGAGGCTTGGATTTTAAGCCTGGAGAGGTGCTTTGGGTTACAAAATTATGGTAGAAACCTTAACACATGGTTCACAATTCTTTTGCTTAGAGATGAGGCATCCACTTGGTGGAGGCATGAGGAGACCAAGGGACTCATTGACATTAATAACCTCACTTGTGGAGCTTTCCTCGAGCTCTTCAGAGAGTAGTATATTTTAGAATAGTTTAGACAACACCATATAGATGAGTTCCATGACCTCTGACAACAGGGTTTTACAGTAGCCCAGTATGAGGGAAAGTTTCTCAACCTCCTACCCTATGTTGAATACATGGGAGACGAGAAGCTACAGGTGAACAGGTTCATCAAGGGATTAAATCCCATGATTTTGGATAGGGTACGCATGGTACCTTTAGGGAACTTAAGGTTCACGGTGGACAGGGCCTTGGTAGCTGAAGAGATAGTCCGGGGCCCACAAGATTATAGGGATAGGTCACAGAATCACAATACCTCATCTCAGGCTTCTGGATATCAAAAAAACATGTGGAAGGGGAATTAGAGGAACTCTACAGTGACATTTAGGGCCCCATAGTAGTAGCAGTAGCCACAACAGTCACAGCAAAACCAGCGTCAAAGGGCACCTCAGGTTCAGCAGGGCTCTAAGTCCAAATAGTGGCAGTTACAGTGTCCTAAGAAGGACCAAAGACCTCAGGCACCATATACCCCTCCAACACAAACTCAGAAGTCCTTTAGGGGTGGTTATAGCGGTTCAGCTAGGACTGCAGGATCTCAGTATTCTAGGCCCCCTAGTGTTCACGTTCAGTCACAGGGGCCATGTTACACTTTTGGTTCCATGGGACACTTAGCTAGAGAGTGCCAATATGGTCGTAGTCAGCATGCAACACTTTTAGAACTGACAGTAGGGGATAGGGGAAAGTCCCAAATGGTTTTTGCAACAGTGCACAATTGCTAGGCAGAGCACCAAGCTACTATTATTGAGGCTTCAGGTAAGATCATAGGTAGTGATGTTTCTATTCTTTTTGATATAGGAGCCACTAACTCCTTTGTTTCTCCATCGATTATGGAGCGTTGCAGGCTCATGGAAGCTAGACAAGAGGTTAGATGGGAAGTAGAATTAGCTTCAAGAGATAGAGTTTCTATAACCTCGATGGTTAGAGATTGCCTGATCCAAATTGGTTGGATGACCACCATAGCAGATCTCATAGTTACTCCCCTTGGATCTTCTTGGCATGGATGGGCTAAGTGCCCATAGAGCCAAGTTGGATTGTCGTAAGAAGAGGATCGAATGATTGGATGATGATGGTACTGATATAGTTATTACTGGGGTTCATAGGCCTGTATCCGTCTGTGTGATATTTGCCATGCAACTTAAGTGATGCATGCAGAAGGGATGCTAGTTGTATGCCATCACCACCAGGGATAGGGAAGAAGAGACATAGAAGGAAACTTCTCTTGATGACTTCCCCATTCTTCAAAAGTTTGCAAATGTGTTTCCATCATAACTTCCTGGTATGCCTCCTCATAGGGCAGTAAAATTTCACATTGATCTTGTACCAGGAGCTGAGCTAGTTTCCAGAGCACCTTATAGGATGACCACCAATGAGCTTAATGAGATCAAGATACAACTAGAGGAACTATTAGAGAAATGACACATACATCCTAGTGTTTCTCCTTGGGGTGAACCTGTTATCTTCGTGAAGAAGAAAGATGGATCACTTAGGTTGTGCATGGATTACCGATTGTTGAACAAGGTGACCATCAAGAATTGTTATCCAATTCCTAGGATCGATGACTTGTTCGATCAGTTGTAGGGTGCCCAAGTCTTCTCTAAGATAGACCTCAAATCGAGTAACCATCAGTTGAGGTTCATGGATAGTGATATTCACAAGACCGCATTCCGCACTAGATATGGCCACTATGAGTTTACTGTGGTTCCATTCGGTCTTACGAATGCTCAAACTGTGTTCATGAGCCTTATGAATAGAGTGTTCTAAACCTTCCTTGACAAGTTTGTAGTGGTGTTTCTCAATGACATCTTGATATATTCCAAATATGAGAGAGAGCATGAGGAACACTTAAGGCAAGTTTTGCAGTGTCTTAGAGATAATTAGTTGTATGGTAGCTTGTTGAAGTGTGTTTTCTTCGGAGCGGAGATCAAGTACCTTGGCCATGTTATTTTAGGTGATGGGATCTCAGTAGACCCATCAAAGATTGATGCCATCATGGATTGGCCAGCACCTACCACTATGACCAAAGTTAGGAGTTTTGTGGGTTTAGCCAGTTCCTACAGATGGTTTGTTAATGGTTTCTCTCGGGTAGCACACCCCATTACCTCTCTTCAGCGAAAGGGAAAGAAGTTTGAGTGGACTGAGAAGTGTGATAAGGCTTCTTAGGAGCTCAAGAGAGCACTTACTAGTGCACCCATTCTAGCTATACTAGATCCTTTAGTAGACTTTATGGTATGCATAGATGCTTCCTTGGATGGTTTGGGAGTGGTTCTTATGCAGGGTGGGTGAGCTATAGCTTACAAGTCTAGGAAACTAAAGAATCACGAGCTCAACTACCCTACCCATGACCTAGAGCTCGCAAAAGTGGTGCATGCTTTAGTCAGATGGTGATATTTTCTCTTAGGGCATCGGTTCAAACTTCATTCAGACCATCAAAGTCTTTAGTACATCTTCACTCAGCCGAACCTTAATGCTAGATAGAGGAGATGGATGGAGTTATTATGTGAATATGATTTTGATGTCCATTACATCAAAGGGAAAGAGAACATGGTCATAGATTCCTTGAGTAGGAGATGGCATGAGCTTTCTTCTATGTCTTCTGGCACGGATTTGAGAGATCACATCCTTCATCACTTGAAAGAGGATGAGATGTACATAGAGGTTTGTGAGTTGATTCGATCTTAGAGACCCCTTGAGGGAAATTTTTTAGAGTATGCCTTGGAGTCTGATGGACTATTGTGTCGTAGGGGATGTATCTATATACCTTCTTCTAGAGGATTGCATGAATTCGTGATGCTTGAGGCTTATAGGGCCCCTTATGCAGCACATCCTAGAGTTAAGAAGATGCATGATGACTTGAGGCAACTATATCATTGGCCAGGCATGAGGTTGCAGATTGTAGAGATGGTAGCTAGATGCCTAGAGTGCCAAAGGGTGAAGGTGGAACAACGTCATCCAGGTGGTTTTTGTCAGCCTCATGAGGTACTAGTGTGGAAATGGGACACCATATCTATGGATTTCATAGCAGGCCTTTCTATATCTAATAAAATAACCAAGAATCACATTAAAAACATAACTTTCAAGAATAAAAGAACATAGTCAACTGACCAAGATATAAATATAAAAACCATAGAAATAATAATACAACCCAAACCCAAATAGGGTGACTGTAATGCCCAAAATTCATACACTAGATTTGACATTAAACAAACTATTTATTCTACTTTGAACATATCTAATTTGCAATATTTTTTTTTTTAAACAATGACATAATATATTAATTAAAGAAACATAGTGTGAACATATTTGTTATATCATTTAACTAGAATCTAAAATGATAATAAATCTACTTAGACCCCTAAAGCTTATTATGATGTTCAATAACCAACATGACTTGAAACTGCATACCTGCATTTCACTTTCTTGCCTGTGTATCATATTCTCCTTGCCTCTCTATTTCCTACACTCGTATATATGGCTACACAACTTGATGCATGATATAAAATTCATAGTTGATTTCATACAACATCATAAGATAAGATACATCAATAACTTAGCTAAATCAATCATAAGGTATTTAAAGCTAGTTTCAAAAAGAGATGCAAACTATGCAAAATATTGGAAAGGGGTGGCAAGATCAAGGAAGAACTAAAATGTATAAGACCTAAGGGCTAGACCTAATGCCTCGGGGGCTCATCATAGATGGCCTTGCCTATGTAACTCATAGATACATCGTATTTCGGGTTTACAAAACTTAAACCAACTCATACTAGGCATGCCCTAATCGGGGACAAATCACTTTAGAAATCAAATGTGGTATATGTTAGGGAGTATGAATGAATGCTAATATATTTTCACATGGACACCAAATTAATAAGATATAGATTTGAGCTAGAAGAAGCCAAGCTAACAATAACTCATAGCATCCAAGTGGAGGAGACTAAATCACACTTCAAGCCTACATAAGAGCCACTAAGTTCATTTTATAATACCAATTGAAGTATGCCTATGATAACCTTAAGCTATATAAGAGATCAAGGAAAGAAACATAGAAAGTGTGTTTGGTACCAACATCGACACATGTAAACTACTACTAAGCATCTCCTTGATACGTACATTTATATTTTCTTCATATCGAGGGTCGATTACACAAGATTACATTTCATAGGACATACATCTCTAGGTACATACAAATGAATGATATAACATATCCAAATATGATAAGTGAAATGAGAGAGAGAAAGAGAGTAAGAAGATGAAGTCTAATGCCAAAACTGATGTCAATGTTGATGTAGAAACTGTAGTCCCCAATAGCGGTTGGCAATGCCACCCGACCATGTGGAACCCGTAGGCCCACCCCACCATGCTAGGAGATGTACACATGGCCCAAACACAACAAAAAAAAATCACTTGAAAGTAGACTTACACACACCAGTCAAGAGATCTCACATCAATCTCATGAATAGAAAAATATCTATCATCTACTCTTTAGAATGTAATATATTAAGAGTGATACTCAATCTACATCGAGGTTAGGTGATAGGGGAAAACAAAGGGGAAAGTTTCATCACGTAGCACAAGTAGCTCAAAAAAATGGATAATTATCTCATAGAGGGTCTCATCTTTTCATCTCATTCTAAGCCCAACAAACACTAAGGCATGAGGAGAGCACACATGAGTCACACGTAATCCACTTTCACATTATGTATCATTACTAGTTTCATATTACTCCCAATAATCCAACCAAGTGATTACTCAATGTGGTGACACATTAGAGGCCACTTACCAATTGTTCCTATCATCTACACCCAAGGCTCATCATGTTTCACATGAAAATGACATAGAAAAGTACCCGTGTTAATAATACTAAGTTACATTCACAATAGGCTTCATTCGACATAGTTTTTCCATCTTCTCAATTTGCTAAAATTCACAAAGCATAAAATCTTTAACATCTATGTCGGTAAAGGTTAAAAATAGACTCAACCATTATAT
Source organism: Thuja plicata (assembly GCA_018584345.1). Lineage (NCBI taxonomy): Eukaryota > Viridiplantae > Streptophyta > Pinopsida > Cupressales > Cupressaceae > Thuja > Thuja plicata. Next base: position 1,142,762 of record MU226511.1, read on the forward strand.
CATTATAGACATGCCAAATAAATCACTCAACTTCACAATCAATAAATTTTATTTAATTTCAAATACACACACACAAAGCAACTTAAATGCTTGATTTCACTATTCATAATTCATCCAAATATTCAAATGACTATAACTAATTGAAAATGAACTCAACTTTATTCAAATAAGAAATTATATTATATATATCCATCATTCCCCATAATAATATGAAATCAAAATACTCCAATTCCACTTTTCAATTTTTATCAATTTTCATGCAAAAACCAACACTATGGCATCCTCCATTAATGGTGCTCAAAAAGCTTAAAAGTTCAAAGTTTGAAATTTAAAAATTGAAAGATACCCTTTGGTTCTAAACTCACCGAAAACCCATATTCTAACATAAAATTCTCATTTCCACCATTTCTAAAAATTTGGGCAGCATAACACTACCTAGGGCACGTTTTTGATATTTTGTTTAAAACTAATGCTACAATACATAAAACCAAACAGTGTAAGAATGAAAAACATTCTAAATATTATTACTAAAAAAAAAAAACTGATTTGGATTGAAAATATTGAGTATAGAGAGAAAAATCAACAAAACTCTACCTCAACTTGTGTAAAACTTCAAAATTGAAGAACTTTTCACATATCCAATCCTAGCTTTAATCCTTTGGACAACAAGAAGAATTTGACGAGACTAATCCATTCAGCTCCTACCCAAAAAATTCTTTCTAATAGATTTCTCCCAACTAGAGAATCAAATTTTGAATGTAGGAGGGTTTAAAGAGTTTCCAAAAATCTTAAAATTAAAACTAAGTGTCAAAATAAACTTTTTTTTCTCACTTTTGTAAAATGAGTTTCACTTTTTCTTTTTGAAAATATTTAAAATAACTAGTTAATAAGATCTGTTCCGCATTCTCAAATGTCCAATTTATATTTTTAATATAATTCCTATCAAAATGATCACATATATGACATATTTATCTCATTTAAAAATTATCAATTAATCTCTTTCAAATAATCATTTACGCTATAAAATTTAATATATCGTTAAATAACATATTTCATAAAAAACCACTTCCTTTTCAACCACAATTACTCCCAAGTGCCCCAAACAATATCCAGACATTAATTGATCATTCAAAGTCATATAATAATCTATTTAAACTCATTTAATCAAAATTAACCATTAAATCATAACATCATTAGTTTAAACATAAACTCATAATCAACAATGAAATTCCTATGAAATGCATGTAAACACAAAGACACTCTTTACGGGTATCCACATAGGGTTAGGGTCATTGGCATTACCATAAGACGGTAACCAGATGTAATAAGGGTCTTTGAAAAGACAAATTGTGCTTAATTTAGCACAAGGCTAGGCTTAGGGAAAACTGGTCAATGTGACATCTCTGAATAACCACCATTGGGAAAAAAAAGGAACGCTCAGACTTGTGAAGCTAGGTGAAGTCAATGTTTGGTACCTGCCCAAGTTAGTGCAATATCCAAAGCAACATACACATATACTATGTCAACAATAGGCAAGGGAGGGGAACAAGACATCATGTGGATATCGCAAGCAAGTGACTATGACTTTGTTCCATCTCAAGCACACCCATCATAGATCATGATCATAAGCATGACCATGATCTCAAGTCATCCTCAACATCATGTAATTATTTATTAACAATAATAACCAGCCACAATATTTAAATAACAAAGGCTATCAAGAGAGATCATCAATATATATTACTTACCATTTAACTGTGGTGGTGATAACAACCATAGCCTTACCAGGGCCAGTATGTCGAGTGTCATTAATCATCTACTATATTATAAAATCTCATCAAGGGTCATTGGTAAGTGTTAAGATCATTAATCATCATTGGTACCATAAATTATTATGTTTACTGACTGATATCAATATCATCATGAAATCAACCTACAATGCCATGAGGCTACCATAACATTTATGCTAAAGGACATACTCAGACAATACTGTGGGATTATTTCACATCTACTGCCATTACTAAAATCACAAGTATAATTTACTATCAACATCAATATAATCATAATCCATCCAAGCTAACATGTGAGGATCATTGTTATCATATATGAATATCAAATAATAGTAAAATCTTACCAAAGAATGTTAACTAACTTCATGGTATTTCACTTAATGCTAGCACATGTTTCTAGTGACATTAACGAGTATTTAGTATCAAGTATACTTACTTCATTTCGCTTGTAATCCAGAGTCATAGGCCATTTTAATTTTTTTGCAATGATAGGGTTGGAGTGGCACTACAGTGACTTCCTAAAAAAATAACCTAAGTCACAAGGGGTCTACTTGGGGAAACCTTGGTAATATCTCCATGACACTAACATTCGAGGATTTTAAAGGCACACTCAGACCTGTGTGGCTAGGTGGAGTCAATGCATGGTACCTGCATCCTACATCAGCAAGTTGAGAAACACAAATATATACATATATATATATGCAAGCAGTGAAGAACAAGGAGGGGAAGTGCGACATTGTGTGGATCTCCTACAGAAGTGACTACGACTGCCTCCCCTCATCATACACACAAACACACCATACAATACTCATTCTCAATCATGACTAAGTTAGTATTGTTAGCTCCACCATAATCTCAAAATAAAAATAAACTATCATCATTGATAATTCCATCATGTATATAAACCAAATTCCATTAAATATTCTAATAATATAATTCATTAGGTAACATTCAAATCATTTAAAAATTATCATTAGGATGAACATATTATCCAACATATTTTGAAAGCATCTCATCATCTAATCAAATAAGAGAAAGCATAGAGTTCAAGTATAATGTCACTAGGGTATAAGAACCCATAATTCAAAGTAATACTAATTAATTATAAAAAAGGGTCAGATTGAATCCATAATATGATCCATCAGGTGATTTGGGTTAATCCTGAATTAATAATTATCATCACAATCATACATAAAATCCTACAAGAATGTTAAATATGATTAGGTAAATCATAAAAGAACCTAATCTTTATGGTGATTTGAATAACATATATACACCATCCAGAACATAGTCATAAGAGTATCTTAATCAACTTAATTCATCCCAGTGTACTCAAACCATCAAAAAGGAAATTCCTCACACAACAACATATCAAATTGTTTCATACCACGATGTTCCTAAAATATCATGAACGCATAGTTGGCATCACTACTTAAAGAGAAATATACATCAAACACTTACGTGGAGATGAGATAGATTGGACTACTAACTTCAATCAAAATCATTAGTAGAGAATAAAAGTCTCAAACTTCCAGAATAAAAGTCTCAAACTTCCAACAAACATAATAAGGTTTTGTGAGGGTTGGAGGGGCATTACATCCTCCCCCCTTAGATTTGACTTACTCATGGAAGTCGGTAAGTACTGAAACATTCATAAAACATGACAAACAAATACCTAAGAAAATAATACAACCTCTCCAAGTAATTAGGTTATCACAATCTTGTGGTTCTTACATTGTTTTAACTTATTTCAGATTAACATAGATCACTCATGGAAATTTTATGAAATAGACTATTATAATGCAAAAACTTTATATAGACAAGACACGTAGAATTAAAATTTATTTTCTATTTTACACCAATCTATAACCCCTCATAGTTCCTTATATACATTCCTACTAAGACTAATATCAGCTATAAAGAAAAACATGGTTTATATATTGATATTCTTATTATTTTTATTTTTTTCAAAAACAAGTTCTTATTTATTGTAACTAAGAGAAGGGTAAGAATTTTTTATAACGTCTCAAAACCTAACAAGATAGAAAATATGAGTCACAAAAGTGCTACATTTTTTAGTATGATATAATATCACTTTAAACCTTAGGAGTAATTATAATTGTAAAGCATCTTAAAAGTTCCTATGCAATTTTCAAATAGGGACCATTAAATAGAAAACTAATATAAGATGGCATAAAACATTTATACGAGAAATCAACTTATCACATTAAACAAAGCATTATTCAACTTATAATTTACCTTAACACCTAGTTCTATAGGAAACTCTTAGCAAACACAAAATAATTCCTTATTATGTAGCAACTATTTATCTCAACCCAACTACAAGGAACTCTTAGGCCCTATCCTAGTGTGCTCACAGAATAACCATGCAGCCCACATATCATGAGAAAGGTACACATACAAGGCGTACATTACAGAACATGATTACATCACTACATAATCAAAAAGAAGTAAGGCCGAGACACTAACATCATGTATGAAATAAGACAACAACATATATCCACAAACTCACTACAAAACTGTGTGGGTGCTCAGTCCAAGAAGGGTAGTGTCATCACATAGCTCAACAGGGAAAAAAATGACCGATCACCTCATTGAACTATGACTCATACGACGCTGAGCACTCCATGGTCATGGTGGGGAATGAAATAACCCACTGTCTGACTACACCATGACACATGCCTTTGTGTCCCAAAACATCCAGGCCTTCTCCAAATGTCTATGGATAATAGGATCCCACATGCACGTAGGAGGAATACTAACTAATCTTATCTTAATTATGTATTTTCCCCATTAATTTTATTTAGGTGATAAATTGATTAATGAATCTATAGGGTTAGTATGGTGGCCCCTTTGTGTACTGGACCCCCATTGAGATTCACTCCCATGGTTGGCTTAACACCCACTCAAGAGCATACACATAGCATAATATGAGGTCTATCCATGTCCATACAAGAATGTTGTTTTTCCAAGATGTCCCTTGGAAATAGTATTACACACA
>MU226511.1:1157170-1170021 GCA_018584345.1 Thuja plicata
TCATTTATTTTTTTATTTTTATTTTTAGTTTTTTGAATAGCTGTTACAGATATATGTGTGTGTGTGTGTGTGTGCGCGCGCGTGCGTTTTGACAAAAAAAAAAAAGGTTTTTAAACTTCTTGTTAAACTAGAGCCCTTTATAAAATTTCTTTCCAAAAAAAAAATTAATTATTGAGTATATTGGTTTTAATTTTACACAAGTAATCTATATAATTTTTTTTTGTATAAAAGTACAACAATCTAAATATAGATTTACAAGTAGTAGGAGAGATTTCAAAAAAATACTAAATGTGTGTATTATCTAAGTATGTTTATACACAAGGGTCTTTACTTTCTAACAATGCCAGCAATAATAAGACTATACTTACCACCCAGAAGGGTTCCTTTAAGCATATATTTCAATCTGTTATGTATCATTCTAGTCTTAATAATTTTGATCCATTATGTAATATAATCTTTTCTTTAATATTATTACCTAAAGATGTATGCAGGATATACTCTATTTCCTTTGTAGAATCATTAAATGATATAGGTGTGCATATATTCATTTCTCTAAAGAACAAATAATTCTAGATAGACTATTACTCTTGCAAAGTAAATAACATGTACTTGGAAGATTTATAATAAGAAAGTAAAACCATATAAATGAAAAGGCATAAATTTTGAGGACAACATAATGTAGATAATTACTCATCATAATTTTCATTCTCTTATCAAATGTAAATCAACTTATCTTCCTTTAAGATTTCAATATACAATAAGGGCTGCCTAAGATTAATAAAAGTAAAATTGATTATAGGCATTTAATACAAATTATATTTTTATATGAAAATTTCTAGAATTTATAACTTATCCTATACATACTTTAAATAGCAGCAGCTACATGATACATAGGGCAGAGTTACAATGACTTTTTAGAAGTCTCATTTAACAATAACATCCATCCTATGGCTAAGATTTTAATGTAATATCACAATTCCTCAACAAGAAAATAATAACATATGTTCCTCTTTTATTCATATCTTTGAACCTATCCTCCAACAAGGTGATAGCCACCAATCTGCAAAATACAAGATCTGGGAAATCCCATGGGAGCTCACCTCCCAGCCTATACCTCTTATGAGGCCACCCCCGAGCTAGGGGAAAAAATAAGGGGAGGGTGACAATAAAGCTACATTTCTACAAAAGCCCTCTATAATAGCCCCAAGAACAACACAAAAAGCCCTTCCCAAGTTTATATACTAATGGGTCCTAAGATGGACTCAACTTAAGGTGAAGGTGGAAAAACACAAGAAGGAGAATGCCAAGCCCAAGTGCTTCTTAAATGCACAAATTATACACATGCCTTCCCAAGGCTTAATATTTCAACTCAAGAGCACCATTCATACAACCATCTCCCTTATCCCCGCAAGATAAATTTACAAATATGCATTGGCAACATGGAGCCCATAACATCCATGACATCCCTCTTCTTCCCAAGAAGAGACTCTCAACTATATTGGTTCCCAACTATGCCCTTCACCCACAATTTGACTATCACTTCCCTCCCAAGAGAAGGATAATCAAATTCACTCCCAAATACACAACAACAAACAACAATAAAAAAAACAAGCAGAATTATTTTTCAACAACATAAAAGTTCAATCACAATTACACCAACATGAAGTATGAAGATCAAGATAATTCCAACAAGAAGATAACAACATGAAAGAAATAAAAAAACACACATAGAAATAGGTGTAACAAAGTTTCTCCAAGTAATGGATGATGTTGATGGTATTACCCTTGGTGAAACTAGCTCTCTTTCCCTTCCTTTTCTCAACATGCCAAATCTTCCAAGAAACAAAAACAATCTGTAAGTCTCCAAAAATGGAGAGTGGGCAATCAACCTGAAATATCTTCTCTCTTCCCCCTAAAAGGAATCCTTTTACCAATTCCACCTCTTCCCCCTCAAGAAGGTGGAGGCATGTGTCCTTCCTTCATACATATTTCAAATTACATGCAAGGAAGGGACTCCACTCGCTTGGAGGAAGTGAATGTTTCTCCCTTTCTCCCCATTTTCGCCACTTTCAAAGAGAGGCATTAATGAAGGCCTATAAAAGAGGATATGGCACTCAAAACAATAAAAAAAAAACCCTAACCCAATATACTACATAAAAACTAGAAAATCTCAACTCAAACTACCTCAAAGGACTAAATTTAACCCTTCAAAAAACCCCTCCAAAGATTTCATTCCAAATTCAAGAATAGAACTCATGACTTGGGTTATCAAGGTAAACTTAACTCTCATGGTAACTCTACCACTAGCCTAGGGTAAAACTCAACTCAAATATCCACATATGCAAACCATGTCACAACACATGTTTCAATTGAGACTAGAAAAACAAACACCTCACATTTACACCATGACAAGTTCTAAAAGAAATAGAAAAATTAAAGGAATATTTTTACAACCATGCAATCCACAATTACAACATAATTCACATTTACAATTAGGTTATTTTCCATTCAGGGCTAACCTTGGCTTCACCAGGATTATTCACAATTTAGCCCATACTTTTTTCCCCATTTTTAAGCCATGGTTATTCCTCTTGCAAACTTGAATAGAGCATCAGTAGTCCAAGAACGAGAAATACACATTCTTGATGTTTCACATTAAAATAATACCTTAATCCAAAGTTAATACATTGCTATTCGAGAACTAGATCAATCATGAACGTTAAACTGATAATTCTTATTGTGAATGGAAATCTCTTATCTAACCTACGAATATAAGCATATGTAAAATTTAAACCAAACATCACATTTACATGTCATAAGATCATAATGCAGTATCAAACAAAAACTGAAAGCGGTTAAATCATGTCATCAAGGACTAAGAATCATATATATAAACATATCTAAGAATCATTGAAATAGAGTCTTCATAAGATATCTATATGGTAGAAGGTTCAAAATGGAATGTATCAAAATAAACCTATCCTCCAGATGAATAAGATATTAAAGTTTTAGCTCTGAAATGTATGGTCAGGGAAGGACCTCACATCCTCCCCCTCTAGCCATGAACTTACTCCTGGAGTATATAAAAGGTCTGGGTATCATTGCAATCCCACTAGACCCTAACCTGGTCCAGCTCTCTTCCTCACAGGGCCAATTCTCAGCGAGCTAAAATGCGGATGGGCTCCAGTGCCAACTATCCATCTGACTCCACCTGTAAGGCATCCCAATCAATAATGTGAGACTCATTATAGATATATATCCTTAATACACATACATGTAATACATCATGGACACATGATAGGCTAGGTGGCAGTGTTTGACGATAGGCAACTGGTCCAATCCTCTCCAAAATCTCAAAGGGTCCCATAAAATCAGGTGCAAGCTTAGAGCCCTTTCCAAATAAGATCAGACTCTTATGCAGACGCACTCTCAAAAATACCCTTTCTCCAACCAAGTAGTCTCTATCGGTCCCCTTCGCATCTTCATACTTCTTATATCTATCTTGTGCCTCTCTAAGACACTCTATGATCAAAATAACCTGCTGCTCCATGTCCCTGAGCAACTCTGGCCCAACTAAAACCCTATCCTCAATCTTGTCCCAAGTTAGAGGTGTCTGACATGGCCTCCCATACAAGGCCTGATAAGGAGGCATACCCAGGGATGTGTGATGCCCATTATTGTAGGAAAACTCAATAAAGTGAAGGTACTCCTCCCATCTAGACTGGTGATCCATAACATACATCCTCAACATGTCCTCCAATACATGATTAACTCTCTTAGTCTGTCCATCTGTCTCAGGGTGATAAGCTGTACTAAAATTGAGCCTGGTGCCCAATGATGTCTACAATTCTCTCCAAAAAGAAGAGGTAAAGAGAGAATCTCAGTCTGAAATGATCTTACAAGGAATGCCATGGAGCCTAACAATGCCTCGCAAGAACACCTGTGCTACCACAGGTGCTATGAAAGTGGTACACACGGGTGATAAGTGGTCCACTTTGGTTAACCTATCCACTATCACCATAATGACATCATGATGACAAGAAGACAAAGGTAAACCAATAATAAAGTCCATGGAAATGGTGTCCCACTTCCACACCGGTATCTCATGTGGCTGAAGAAGTCCTCCTAGATGATTGTGCTCTACTTTAACTCTCTAACACTCCAAACATCTGGCCACAATACTAGCAATATGAAATCTCATACCCGGCCAGTGATAGAGCTGCCTCAGATCTACATGCAACTTCTTGACATCAGGGTGTGCTGTCTATGGTTCTTTGTTAGCGTCAAGTGTAATGAAGTCACACGACCCCCCGGGTGGAGGGATGTATATGTATCCCTTATGATGAAGAATTCCATTAGATTCTAAGGAATAACCATCAAATTTCCCCTTAAGGGGCCTCTTATCAAGATCCAACAGAACATACTCTGAATAGAACTTATCCTCAAGCAAGTGTTGAAGTATGCGATCGCTCAAATCTATCCCAGCAGTCATGGAGGATATTATATGTTGCCTCCTACTCAAGGCATCTGATACAACATTATCCTTCCCTTTGATGTGGTGAACATCAAAATCATACTCACAAAGGAACTCCATCCACCTCCTCTATTGGGCATTAAGGTTAGGCTAGGTGAAAATGTAATAGACGCTCTGGTGATCTGAATGGAGATAAAAATGGTGCCCCAAAAGAAAGTGATGCCACCTCACTAAAGCATGAACCACTATAGCTAGCTCAAGGTCATGTGTATGATAATTAAGCTCATGGGTCTTGAGCTTCCTAGACTCATAGGCTATGGCTTGTCCATCCTACATAACAACTGCTCCAAGTCCATCAAAAAATGCATCTATGCAAACCTTAAAGTTTGCTAAAGGATCTTACATAGCTAGGATAAGTGTGCTAGTAAGGGAAGTCTTGAGCTCTTGAAATGCCCTCTCACACTTCTCCGTCCACTCAAATATATTTCCCTTTCTTTGAAAGGATGTGATGGGGTGTGCCCCTCTAGAGAAACCTGATACAAAATTCTGGTAGTAACCTGCTAGCCCCATGAAGCTCCTAACCTTTGACATAGTGGTAGGTGCCAGCCAATCCATGATAGCTCTAATATTTGATGGATCGACTATGATACCATCACCTGATATAACATGACCAAGGTAGTGGACCATTGACCTAAAGAAGGCACACTTCGACAAAATGCCATATAACTGATTATCTCTCAGGCACTACAAAACTTGTCTCAGGTGTTCCTTATGCTCCTCCTCATTACGAGAGTATATCAAGATGTCATAAAGGAACACAATAACAAATCTATTCAAGAATGTATAGAATACTCCACTCATAAGACTCATAAATACCGCTAGAGCATTTGTGAGGCCAAAAGGAACCACGATAAACTCATAGTGTTTGTACCTTGTGCTGAAGGCTATCTTGTGGATATCACTCTCCATAATCTTCATCTGATGATATCTGGATTTCAGATCAATCTTTGAGAATACACGGGCACCCTGAAGATGATCAAATAAATCATTGATACCAATTATTGATGGTTACTTTATTTATCTGATGGTAATCCATGCACAACCTAAGTGATCCATCTTTCTTCTTAACGAAGATGAAGGGTACTCCCCATGGTGAAACACTAGGGTGAATGTTCCCTTTCTCCAAGAGCTCATCCAACTGGATCTTGAGCTTATCAAGCTCATGAGTAGTCATCCTATACAGGGCCCTAGATATGGGCACAGTTACTGGCACCATGTCTATATGGAAGTCAGCTTCCCTAGGTGGAGGCATACCAGGTAGCTCTGAGGGAAAGACATCTGCAAATTCCTATAATATAGGGAAGTCATCAAGGGAGGTTCCCTTCTCTTCCTCCTCCTCCTCTCTATAACTCATAGTGAAAGAAAATAACTGACATCCCTTGTGCATGCAATGCTTAAACTACATGGAGGAGATCACTCAAATAAATATGGGTCTCTGGACCCCTAAAATAACCATGGGTGAACCTAAGCCATCTACACATTAGACCCTCTTCTTCCTATAGTCCACCTTAGCACTATGGGTGCAAAGCCAATCCATGCCAAGGACTACATCACAAGAATTGAGAGGGGTGATATGTAAGTCAATAATGGAGGTCATGTCTCCTATCTACAACTAACAATCTTTGACTACAAAATCAACTAAAACCCTAGCTCCAAATGCTAACTCCACTTCCCATTTTACCTCATGTCTAACTGCCACTAGCCCACATCACTCCACTGCAAATGGGGAAATAAAAGAATCAGTGGCTCTTGAATCAAAAAGGATAGTGATGGTACTACCTTGAATCATACTTGCTGCCTTGATCACTCTAGCCTGATGCTTGGCCTGGCGGTTATCAACCACTACAAAAACTCTGTGGGACTTACCCAAGTCCCCAACCATGGACTCAAATGCTGCTGGATGTGAACTACCACCCTGGGGACAATCCCTAGCAAAGTACCCCATGGCTCCACATGTGAAACAAGGCCCTTGGGACTGTATCTGTATGCCTTGTGATCTAGCATGTTGTGATCCCCCTATCCTACTAGAACTACTGAAACCACCTCAAGAGGTCTACTAAGTCCTCACTGGAGGTGTGAATGGTGCTTGTGACCTCTGATCTCGCCTAGGCCCTCTACCTGGCACTGCTTGGGCTTAAAGCCCTGCTATCCTTGTGTCGGTCTAGACCTCTAACACTACTGAGTCTTCTGTGGCTGATGTTGTGGGGGTCTAAAGGTCCCTAATGAGTGCCTCTAATTCCCCTTACAAGGGGGTCTATGATATCCTATACTCTGAGGTGCACAATTTTGGTTCTATGACCGATCCCAAGTGTTGTTTCCTTTTCCCTACACCACCTCTATATTTAAGGTCTTTTCTACGGCCTCTTGTAGATCCACTGGCGCTTCCATGCGCACTAGTGCAAGAATAGATGCATTCAAACCCTTAACAAAGTGGTTGACAAAAATATTCTCATCCTTCATGTACTCTACATGAGGTAGGAGCTTGAGAAATTGGCTCTCATATTGAGCAACAGTTAAACCCCTCTATTGCAGATCATGAAACTCATCTTTGCAATGCTGCTTGTAATGCTCTGAGAGGTAACGATCTCTAAATCTCTCCAAAAATGATTACCAAGGGAGGGTGTCAATAACCAGGTTACTCTTGTACACTTCCTAGCGCTACCAAACTGATGCACCTCCTCTTAATAAGAGGATGAACAATCGAGATCACACATTTCTCTCTCAAGCATGCAAACCAAAGAATCTCTATAAGCTCAGTTACCATGCCTCAGCCTCAATCTTGTCTCTGGCTCCTAAAAAGGGTGGTAGCTGGAGGTGGAACAAATCCTTAATCTAGTCCCCCACATCTTGGGGTGCTCCTCTACCTGTCTATGGTACAAACCCTGAGATTGGTCCCGCCATGTGAACAGACTCCCCATCCTTCTCTGCCTGCTCCTCAAAATGTCGAGGAGGAGGGCTCCTACTATGCTCATAGGTTGCTCCCCCTAACCTAGCTATCTAGTCTCTAAGAAGCAATCTATCCATAAGAATCCCTGCTAGATTTTGGAGCACATTAAGTACCTCCTGATTTGGATTTAGAGGTGGAATAGGTGGAGGTTCATGCTCCATGTTAGTGTCCACCCTAGCACTCTTTGCTTCTCGCTTATCATGAGCTGGTGCCACATGATTATGACCCCGACCCCTACCACGTCAGTGAGCTTGCTAAGTGACAGGAGACATCCTACATGTTAAAGAAAGTTTAAAGGTTATTAATATTTTAAATGTAATGAGACTAAGGTTCCAAGGTTGAAACAGGCTCTGATACAAAAATGTCATGCCCAAAATTTGCATGAATAAACATAATTTTTTTTTTTGAAAGGGTTTACTCTAATGTTTAGTGGTCAATGTCACTGCTAGGGTTGAGGGGGAATCATGATGTAAGTCAACGTCCCTCCACCCATGGTTTATCTAGGGCACATTCAACATGTGCACGATGCAATAATTCTAAAGTTAAATTATAAGTGTTACAAATCTTTCTCCTAACAAGATGGATTTAACACTAAGTGATTATTTATTTTTTATGCTGCACGGAGGGGGGGTTTTATTTTCATTGAGCAAGGAGGGGGGTGTGTGGTGGCCGCAGCCTCCACAACCACCCATGGTGGCGCAGCCCCTCCACGGTGAAAACTGTGGATGGCGGTACCCACCACAGGTGGTGGGAGAACCGTGGCTCACCCACCCCCATAGTATAGTGGTGGGAGTATTAAAACCCGCGGGTGTGGGTTGGGGCCGAGCCCAACCCCACCCTTCATTTATTTTTTTATTTTTTTTATTTTTATATTAAGATGTATGTTTTGATAGAATAAAAATAGGTATTTAAACTTTATGTTAAACTACAACCCTTTGTAAAATTTCTTTCCAAAAAAAAAATCAATTATTGAGTATATTGGTTTTAATACACAAGTAATCTATATAAATTTTTTTTGTATAAAAGTACAACAATCTAAATATAGATTTACAAGTAGTAGGAGAGATTTCAAAAAACATACTAAATGTGGGCATTTATCTAAGTATGTTTATACACAAGGGTCTTTACTTTCTAACAATGCCAGGAATAATAAGACTATTCTTACCACCCAGAAGCATTCCTTTAAGGGTAGATTTCAATCTGTTATGTATCATTCTAGTCTTAAATAATTCTTATCCATTCTCTAATATAATCTATTCTGTAATATTATTACCTAAAGATGCATGCAGGATATGCTCTATTTCCTTTGCAGAATCATTAAATGATATAGGTGTGCATATATTCATTTCTCTAAATAAAAAATAATTCCAGATAGACTGTATTACTCTTGCAAAGTAAATAGCATGTACTTGGAAGATTTATAATAAGAATGTAAAACCATACAAATGACAAGGCATAAATTTTGAGGACAAAATAATGTAGATAATTACTCATCATATTTTTCATTCTCTTATCAAATGTAAATCAACTTATCTTCCTTTAAGATTTCAATATACAATAAGGGCTGCCTAAGATTAATAAAATTAAAACTGATTATAGGGATTTAATAAAAATTATGTTTGTATAGGAAAATTTCCAGAATTTACAACTTATCCTATACATACTTTAAACAACAGCAACTACATGATACATAGGGCAGATTTACAATGACTTTTTAGAACTCTCATTTAACAATAACATCCATCCTATGGCTAAGATTTTAACGTAAAATCACAATTCTTCAACAAGAAAATAATAACATATGTTCCTCTTTTATTCCTAGCTTTGAACCTATCCTCCAACCTGGTGATAGCCACAAATCTACAAAATACAAGATCTGGAAAATCCCATGGGATTTCACCTCCTAGCCTAGGCCTCTTATGACGCCACCCCCGACCTAGGGGAAACAAGAAGGGGAGGGTGAAAATCAAGCAACATTTCTACAACAGCCCCAAGAACAACACAAAAAACCCTTCCCAAGTTTATGTACTAATGGATCCTAAGATGGACTCTACTTAGGGTGAAGGTGGAAAAACACAAGAAGGAGAATGCCAAGCCCAAGTACTTCTCAAATGCAAAAATTATACACCTGCCTTCCCAAGGATTAAAATTTTAACTCAAGAGCACCATTCATACAACCATCTTCCTTATCCCCCCCAAGATAAATTTACAAATATGCATTGGCAACATGGAGCCCATAACATCCATGACATCCCTCTTCTTCCCAAGAAGAGACTCTCAACTATCTTGGTTCCCAAATATTCCCTTCACCCACAATTTGAATATCACTTCCCTCCCAAGAGAAGGATAATCAAATTCACTCCCAAATACACAACAACAAAGAACAAAAAAAAAACAAGCAGAATTATTTTTCAACAACATAAAAGTTCAATCACAATTACACAAACATGAAGTATGAAGATCAAGATAATTCCATCAAGAGGATAACAACATGAAAGAAATAAAAACACACACATGGACATAGGTGTACCAACCTTACTCCATGTAATGGATGATTTTGATGGTATGACCCTTGGTGAAGCTAGCTCTCCTTCCCTTCCTTTTTTCAACAAGTCAAATCTTCCAAGAAACAAAAAAATCTCTAAGTCTCCAAAAATGGAGAGTGGGCAATCAACCCCAACGCTCCTCTCTCTTCCCCTTAAAAGGTCTCCTTTTACAAATTCCACCTTTTCCCCCTCAAGAAGGTGGAGACATGTGTCCTTCCTTCATACATATGTCAAATTACGTGCAAGGAAGGGACTCCACTCACTTGGAGGAAGTGAATGTTTCTCCCTTTCTCCCCATTTTCGCCACTTTCAAAGAGAGGTATTAATGAAGGCCTGTAAAATAGTTTATGGTACTCAAAAAAATGAAAAACAACCCCTAACCCAATATAATACATAAAAACTAGAAAATCTCAACTCAAACTACCTCAAAGGACTAAATTTAACCCTTAAAAAACCCCTCCAAAGATTTCATTCCAAATTCAAGAATAACACTCATAACTTGGGTTATCAAGGCAAACATACCTCTCATGGTAAATCTACCACTAGCCCCGGGTAAAACTCAACTCAAAGATCCACATAGGCAAACCATGTCACAACACGTGTCAATTTATACTACAAAAACAAACACCTCACATTTACACCATGGAAAGTTCTAAAAGAAATAGCAAAATTAAAGGAATAATTTTACTACCATGAAATCCACAATTACAACATAATTCACATTTACAATTAGGTTATTTCCCCTTCAGGGATAACCTTGGCTTCACTAGGATTATTCACAATTTATCCCATACTTGTTTCCCCATATTTAACCCATGGTTAATCCCCCTGCACTCTTGAACAAAGCACCTGTAGTCCAAGAACGAAAAATACATATTCCTGACGTTTCACATTAAAATAATACCTTAATCCAAAGTTAATACATTGTTGTTTGGGAACTAGATCAATCATGTACATTTAACTAATAATTCTTATTATGAATGGAAATCTCTTATCTAACCTACCAATATAAGTATATGCAAAATTTAAACCAAACATCACATTTACTTGTCATAAGATCATAATGGAGTATCGAACAAAAAATGAAAGTAGTTAAATCATGTCGTCAAGGACTGAGAAGCATATATATAAACATATCTAAGCATCATCGAAATAGAGTCTTCATAATATATCTATACTATAGACGGTTCAAAATGGAATGTATCAAAATAAACGTATCCTCGAGATAAATAATATATAACAGTGTTAGCTCTGAAATGGATGGTCAGGGTAGGATGTGACACCTTTTTAAATATGTCTGCTAACTGTTCTTTAGTATTCACATATTCTAGTCTCACTTCCTTTTTTTTGAACTAGCTCCTTCAAGTAATGATACTTTATAGCTTTGTCTTAGAGTGCATTATAGTGTTCTTAGAAATATTAATGGCACTCGTGTTATCACAATATATAACAACTAGTTCTATGATCTCTTCTTTCATACCTTTCAATAGTATCTTCAACCACACAATATTAGAAAAATTGACTACTACTGCCACATACTCAACTTCAGTTGTAGATTGTGAGGTGCAATTTTGTTTCTTTCTTGTCCATGAAACTAATCTTTTTCCCAGAAGAAATGCTCCTCCTATGGTTCTTTTCCTGTCATCCACATTTCCAGCCCAATCAGAGCCAGTATAAACTATGAGTTCAAACTTGTCATTTCTTTTGTAATACACATTATATTCATCTATTCCCTTCAAATATCTCAGAATTCTTGTTACCGCCATCATATGTGTTTCTTTGGGATTGGCATTAAATCTCACAACAATACCAACAACCAGTGCAATATCAGGTCTACTGTGTACAATATATTGTGGCTTTCCAATCATATATCGGTAAAGTGTTTGATTCACTTATTTTGTATCATAATTCTTTGTTAACTTCTGTCTAGTAGCCATGGGTGTACTCACTGGTTTTGAATCTTCCATTCCAAAAATTTTTAGTATCTCCTTGACATATTTTTATTGAGTAATATAGATACCATTCTTCATCTGATATATTTGTAAGCCAAAAATTTTTTTTATCTCACCAAACATAGACATTTCAAATTTAGTTTCCATCTCTTTTGCAAATGCTTGGCATAACCCATCTTGTCCACTAAATATAATGTCATCAACGAAAAATTCAGATAATAAAGTACCTTTACATTGCTCTGTCTTCAAATACAGATTGTTGTTGTCATTGGTTCTTGCAAATCCAATCTTTACCAAATAATTGTGCAATCTCTCATACCATGCTCTTGGTGCTTGCTTCAATCCATATAGTGCTTTGTGTAATCTGCAAACCATATTCCTCTTTCTTAGGTCAACAAATCCATCTACTTGTTCAATATATACTTCTTCTTCTAATATCCCATTTAGGAATGTTGACTTCGCATCCATTTGATAGACTTTAAAACCATTGTAGGCTACATATGAAAGCAATGCTCTTAGTCTTTCCAATATTGCAACTGGGGTGAATGTTTCTCCATAATCAATTCCTTCCTCTTATGCATAACCTTTTCATACCAGTCTAGCTTTGTTTCTTGTTACCTCTTGATGTTCATTCAGCTTATTCCTGAATACCCACTGTTAGCACTTTTTCTTGTACCACAACCATAAAATGACAATATACTGATTATACTTGAATGAAAACTCCTTTATGACAAGAGAAAGGCTGATTGCTAAGGATTGGATAATATCCTTCTTTGTTTTTGAGCTCCACATACTCAGGCAGGTATTACCTAGATAGTTCACTATGTTTCAAGTAAACCTCAAATGGTGGATTGGGTCTTCACTGTTATGTC
>MU226511.1:1181255-1204558 GCA_018584345.1 Thuja plicata
TTAAACTCCCTCTTAACAAGCTCCTTTTCTCATAACTCATATAAGAGTTTGGAAGTCATCCTTGTGATGGGAAAACATATTGAAAATCATAATGTTTAATATGTTAACAAAATCTCCCAATCCTATTACCACTTTGATAATTTACATCTACACCCGAGCACTACGAATCCACATAAGATAATCTCACAAAAGAAATGGTGTGAATATGTTTGGTTTCATATCATGTGCACTTTTCAAATCTTGAGAAAAATTTAACTTTGCTGAGTACAATTGACTATGTATTTGTTGAAAAACTTTCCAAAAATTTAACTCGCACATTCCAGTCCCCATTTTTTCTTATGCATCCTTTTGATCTTTATATACTTTAAACCTGAATCCACATTCTAAAACACAGACCATTATGCAAATCTGATTATAAATTGCGGCATTTATGATTACTTCTAACATATTTGCAACTTGACCATATAATTGCAACTAGTCTCAAAAACTGACTAAAATAAGTAATCTGGCCTCGTCATCTGGCAACAAGATTCATTCATTACCATTAAATAAACATGCAGAAAAGTTTTACCAGATTCATCCTCGGGCACAAGATATAACAGTACAAACTTAGTCCCTTTTAAAACACTACATAAGTGCAAATGCTTAATCACCATAAATCCCCTTCAAATCGACCGTTGCAAAAAGAGTAAATCATATTCTGAAACCTTGCCATCAAGTTAGATAGTAGATTCATATGTAATGAAGATGGTCCCACAATCAGATCCTGAAAACATCATTCAGATAGAAAGATATTACTTATGCAAAATGGCCATTCTAAAAACCTAACTCTTTTTCGCACTGTAAACTGAATAAATTGCCTCTGAAACTGAATTCATAGGGTCATCAAAAAGATCTTTCAGAAACTCAACCTATGGATCCTGATTGAATGTCATATGTGGAACATGACCCCTTAGTTGTCTTCCTCTAAAAACAAACCACTGAACTGATACCAATCTGCAAAGATAGCACCTTAAACACTTTTCTGAACTAAAACACAATAAATATGCAGAAATCGTGTTCAGAATCGGCAAAGAAAAGTGATCTACCAGATTGGTCATAGGTTTCAAATCTTCAAAGGAGTTCATTCCTAGGCCTATAATGCAAATCCATAATCACTTATGTCTGACCTCGAATGGGGTACAAATGGGGAAAGGACAAAGTATGCCACTTAATTATGAATTCTGTATTTTTAGTGAAACTTTAATAAATTGGAAACAGAAAGGCTCTGGCAAAGTTGATAAATGGATTGGTAGGAGTCTGTAAATCTTCAGGTAGGTGCACTCCTATGCTTACAATATGAAGGACAACTCAATTATCCAAAATACTCACCCGGGTACTCATTTTCAAGACCTCAAAGTGGACAACTTACCGATTCTGCACTTAAAAACACAGGAAATCAGAATTAATCACTATCAGAATGGTTCTTGAAAACTTGTCATCTGATTTCATAAAGATCTGCAGACTGGAAAATATGGAGTGTGTGACCACTGGAACACAGTAAAAAAGGAATTTTCTCAATTGAATCAATTGGTCACAAGTTATAACATGTCAAAATGGGCTATTCAGATTTCTAGGCAGAACAAAAATGCAGACAGTTCAGAGCAACCAACTTTGGGAAGTATGAAAACTTATCAAATGGACTCAGAATGACCTGAGATCTAAAAAATAATCTCTTTGATATGCATGCTAAACATTCCCAAAGTGATGGCTTGTGAAACTCAACAAGGTGTAAGATACTCAAAAGCAAAGTAGGCTCCGGACAACAAATTGACAATTTAGCAAAATGCAGAATTAGGTGACCCCCTCATAATGACTACTTCCTAAACATGTCAGAACTGAAATTCAGGAGCTAGGACCCACTGCATATGTCAAATGAAAGGCATTAAAGCCTCTTCCAAATTTGTATCTTATGAAAATCATCCGGGCATATTTTTCAATCACTCGAACTAAGCCTTCTCACACAAAATTTTCAAGGGTACTTTGCTCAACTGAAAAATTTAACATGGTCACTCCAAATTTGTTCCAAATTTAGGAGTACCAACACCCACTTAGTACCAATTACATTTTTATCATTCGGCCTAGGTACAAGTGTCCAAGTCTTATTCTTCTCAATCTGTTTGATTGCTTCATTCATGGCTTGTGTCCACTCTTCATTGTCTAAAGCATCTTTTACTATTTTAGGCTCAAAATCACATAACAAGCATGTACCGTCTCTAAACTTGCTTCTTATCATGACTGTATAATATTCTTTTCCTATGATTTGATTAGGTTTATGGTGTCTCCTCACATACTTTGCTAGAGTAGGTTCCCTTTCTCCTTCAGTTTGATCATTCATGTTCAATTCAGGTTGATTCTGTGACTTGGCATGTCCATCAGATAGCTCGGCAATTACCTCTTGTTGCCCGACATCCTCATTCTGTGACTCGGTAGGTGCTATCTGTTTCTCGACAACCTCATTCTCAGGTTCAGGTAATGTATTAGAATCTTCCTCATCCCTATATATGAATGATTTGTAACTCTCAGATTCTTGTGTGCTTTCAGCTTCATTTCTTTCTGCATACTCATCAATTCTAACATTTGTGCTTTCCAAAATTTTGTTAGTGTTAGAATTCAAACACTTATAAGCTTTACTCTTAGTTGAATAACCAAGAAGTTTTCCATTGCTTTTATCCTTCACTATAAAACATTTTCTTCCAAAAACTTTGAAATACTTTACATTAGGTGCATATCCATACGAAACCTCATAAGGTGGAGCAGTAGTACCTTTCTTGATTTGTACTCTATTTAGAGTATAGACTATTGTACTTACAATTTCTCTCCAATATTTCTGTGCAATATTTTTCTCCAACATTAATGTTCAGGCACAGTCCATAATAGATATGTTTCTTCTCTCAGCAATACCATTCTATGGTGGTGTTCTAGGTGTGGACATCTTTCTTTTTATTCCTTGGTCATTGTAGAACCTGTTAAACTCATTAGAAATAAACTCACCTCCTCTGCCAGATCTCAAACATTTCATAATTTTACCTCTCTCCCTTTCAACTTTTGTCAAGTACCACTTAAATAACTAGAATGCATCATATTTTTCTTTAAGAAACATAACAGTCATCATTCTTGAGTAATCATCAACAAATAGAATGAAATATATATCTCCATAGTAAATTTTCTCACCAATGGGACCACAAAGGTTAGTATGAACTAATTCCAGTAATTCCTTACAAGTATGAGTCTTTCTCTTGAAACTAGATTTAGTCATCTTTCCAAATTGACATTGCTTACAAATTGCATTTTCAGGTTTCTTTAACTTAGGCAGCCCTCTAACCTTTTTCAATTTGATTATGCTTACCAAGTTATCAAATTTTACATGAGACAACCTTTTATGCCATAACCAAACATCATTATATTTTGCAAACAAGCATGTCTCACCAGCTAAATCTATATAGAACATGTTACCTTTTGTTTTCTCACCACTTCCAACTAGTTCTCTAGTAGCATCATATATATTTTCCTTCTTGTGATGGAATTCAACTCTGTAACCAAAAGTATTCAGCTGTGCAACACTCAATAAATTATAATTAAGGTCATCAACCCAATATACATTGTCACATTTGATCTTGTCAGTCAAGTTAATTGATCCTTTCCCTTTTAAAAGACATGGTGCGTCATTACCAAATTTAACATAACCGCCATTGCACTGATCTAGGGTCTCAAATTTATCTTTATCACCAGTCATGTGATGTGAACAACCACTATCAATAATCCAATGGTTACCTTTTCTCATATAAGAAAATAATGTAGTTTTCTCATCATTATCAAAATCATCTTCCATAGAAACATACACAACTTCTATATTATTTTCATCAGATTTGTCAGAATCATTGTCAGAAGCTTCTTTAGCGATATATCAAGATTTCTTATCTTTGTCTTTGTAATCTTTATACTTTCTGAAGTCTCAGTCATCCTTTCTTTCTTTGTACTTGTTGTCTCTTCTTTCATCTTTATCATTCTTATCAAGACATCTAGCAACAATATGACCAACTTTGTTACATGAAAAACAAATGATAGGAAGTTTACCTTTGAATTTTACTTTTCCTCTAGATAGTCTTCTTGCCATAAGTGCTTCAAGTTCTTCCAGATCATCATCAGTAGTGTCGCTGTCACTGTTCACACATTTCATTCCTTTCTTTGATCTGTTAAGGACCAACTGGGATATGAATGTAGATTCAATAGCTTGTGGAATGTAGTTGTCAAAATTTAACATCTCAAATGCAGTAAGTTTGCTTACCAGACCTTCCAAAGTCAAATAATTATTAGGAGTACATCTTAACTCTTGAATTGCAAAGACTCTAATAGCATAAACAAGAAGAATTTTTCTTAGTACCTTTATCATAATGCCGTTATCATCAATGGTTCCCTTAGCTCCTCTAATAGCATTTACAACTTCCTTTATCCTACCATAATATTGAACTATATTTTCTCCCTATTGCATTTTCATTTCCTCAAACTTACCTCTTAAGCTTTCAGATTTGGCTCTCAATATATTTGTATCACCTCCATAGATAGTTGCAAGGACATCCCACATTTTCTTTGTAGTTGTACAATTCTTTATGTCTTCAAAGTCATGATAGTTCAATGATGATGCAATCTCCAGCATTGCTTGATTGTGCTCCTGCTTTTCTCTTAACTGTGTAGTTGTGGCAGGTGCAGTGAGGGATACATAATCATGTTCAACATAGTGTTTAGCAACATCGCCAATACCAGCCAAATGCGATTTCATCAAACTCTACCATGCAGGGAAATTCTCTTTCTTCAACTTGGGTACCTCCTTTTTATACATCTTGATCTTTTGATCCAAGAACCTTCAAACTTTTTTCAAGAGACCAAAGCTCTAATACCAATTGTTAGAATGAATTCAGAGTAAGTGAGAGGGGGTGAATTAGTTATCCTAAGGTCTAGATGTGCCCATTTAAACTTTATACCAATTTGAACAACTCAGATCTGCTCGACAACAATAATATAAAATAACAACATACATATGCAGTTTACTATTTAGATGTAATCAGCTTTGAAAAAACTTAATATTAAAACACAACATACATAATCACACAAGTTAACACCAATATTAACATGGAAACCTAATATGGGAAAAACCACCAACAACATGCTATCAAGTTTTCACTCTTCTGAAGTAAGCTATGTTAGGTGCCAGCCCTGTTAAAGGTTACAAAACACATTGCTAAATGTGACCTGGTTAAAGGATTTAATCATCCTGTGAGGAGTGGCCTTCTTAGAGGACTTAGAACATTCCACCTGAATGTCACCTTACTAAAATGATTTATACAATGACTGTTAGGTCAACCTAGTTAAAACATTTTGACTGATAAAATGGTTAGAAAGTAATTAGTAGGTGTGATATGATACATACAAGTTACTTTGCAAATCCAAATCCAATTCATTTCTAATGCGAATTCACTAAGTGGCATCCATCTTAATTTCAATCTTCAGATCTTTTTGGAAATCCATCAAGCAATCACTTATGCAACTCTCTGCTTCTCTACTCAGCCTTCTTTGCTTAGATCATGCCAATCAGTCAATTATTTATGCAATCCTCTTGCATACTCTTCATAGATCATGAATAACCCCTTGAGGTTATCTTATACCTCTTCATCTAGGTTAGATAAATCTTTTTCTGCTTAATCAAGATCGTAGATCTTAGGTTAGGTCATATCCAATGGATCTTTCCATCTTTACATTTAATTTATTTCTCCAAAGAAATCACTAATTAAATCTTTGATCCATGCATTAATTACTGTTACCCATGCATTTACATAGTATGGATCAAACATGCTTATCCTTACTTAACTTTACATATCCCTATAAAATCAACTATGTCAGCCAGAGATCTCAAATCTCAACAATTACCAAAATATTGTTGCTCAGCCAACACTGTGTTCTTCTGTAATTTACTGACGCTCGGTCACCACTGTTTTCATCAGAAATTTACTAGCGCTCAGTCATCACTAACTTCTCTCAGCATACACTATTTTCAGTAAACTGACATCAAAAAATAAACAACACATTACTTTGCCAATGTGCCAACTGATCAAGTACCCTTGTGATTTCCCATTACTCAACCATTCCACTTGGTCTTCTTGTTAAATCTCCTTCATCAATCAATAGATATGGTACTCAAATAGATAGAAACAGTCTTACCAATTAATGTTTGACATCAATGACAAAACAACAATTGTTTCCATTGTATCTTTCCAACAATCTTTCCAACACTTTCCACTTCTTCCTAATTTTGTATATACTTTTCTCATCTTTTATATTCCATTTGTAACTGCATTCTGAATTATCTAGCTAGCTAAGTTATTTATATGGATAAGGTTTATCCTCGCGAATCTTGATTTTGATAGATCTTATGTTGTGCATCGAGTTGTGTAGAGATCTATGTAGGTGTAAGAATTGATGGGGAAAGATGAATACAATATAGATATGAGGAAGAGAATCTCATGTATGAGACAAAATGTTATTATTGTTATTTGAATATTAAGGCAAGCTATTGTTTAAAGTTATTTCATTTCCTTCTTGTATTATAGAACCTATTTCTTACTGGTTACTAGCATTCCCTGTCCCTACTTAGCTCCCTCTCTTCCCTTTAGTTGGGCTTTCTGCATCTTGGTTTGTTTTGATGGAGGTCCTGAGGCACTTTTATTGGGTCCATTATCACTGTCTATCTACACTTGAAAGTCTTCCATTATTGTGCATATAATTTCTATTCCCGATTACATTGTCCCTCGTCAATTTCAACATTCTCTAGAAGAGGATACACATGGGACAAATCAAGACCATGAGTGATCTTAGAGAAGCTCATTGCATTAATTAAGGGTGCTGAACAAAATTTAGATAACTATTAAAAAACCTCCTCGATTGTAGTTCAGGAACATTTGAGCACAAATTAACCTTGACAAAAATAAAGGGTTTCCAAGAGAGACTTAATAAAGGGTTCCCAAGTGCTACTTATATGTTTTCTAACACCACCTATGTCTTTATCTTAAATAATTAAACATTTTCAAGACCCTTTCAATGGAAGTTGTTTTGCAGGTCGAGGCTCATTCTTAGAGTTTGACTTTGGATTACTGCATCACCCATGTCATCATAGTCCCATTGAGGAAATACATGTTTGTAACAGTAAATCATGATGATCCACTATTATGAATTATATGTGTCTCCATGATAGGACTATAATGACATGCATGATGCAGGGAATGCACACCTTCTTGAAAATTACTACAAACAACTTCATTTTAAACATTTATTGATACATGGAAAGAGAAGATGAAGAATTAATGATGAGCGATGAATAATTGTTTCGCCTTAAATATGTATAGAACATTCTAGCGATGAATACATACCTGAGACCTTTTGTATCTTTAAGGGAACCATTTATTTGTCGATACCAAGAAAAAATGTAGGGCACTGAGTTTAATAAATGATGATTATGATGAATACAATATGAAAATATTCAGTTGATGATGATTATGAAGAAGAAGATTTGAAAATTTTCATTTGATGATGATTATGAAGAAGATTTGAAAATGTTGCACCAATTTGAATTGGATCAATCATCATTTTCAAACCTACTTCATCAATAACCATCAACCATTTTCCAAGAGAAACACCTCTCTATATGAACCTTGGATTACATTTCCTTATAATTGTGATGCAAAATGATTCCATGAAGTACATTAGGGGTATAATGCATTCAAGAAAAAGGCCCTGAAGGCTGCTAAGTCTTTTGTACTACAAAACACTTTTTTCTTGGTGATGATCCTACATAGTTCCATATAGATATGACATTTTCCTTAGAAGACTTTTAATCTCACAACAGATGAGAAACATAAATGTAGGCATCATGGTCAAAATTCTTTGGACACAACATAATTGAGTGGTATACTCATATGATGCAATGCAACCAATACTCCTCTAGTTCAAAGTCGACACTGTAGGATCCAAAAACCATCCTTATCTATGGTTTTTGGACACTATAGTGTAAACTTATAAATGGAGGAGTAGTGATTATATTTCTTCATCTTGGTATACCATTCAATTATGTTGTGTCTCCAAAGAATTGTGACCATGATGCCTACATTTATGTTTCTTAGTTGTTGTCTCCTAAGACCCCTTATGACCCCTTATGACCCTTTACTACCCCTAAACATAAATATTAGAGGTCTTAAAGTGTCATAAGGGGTAATGAGATGCTCCTAGGAGGGACCAAATGAGCTTCCACCTTCACATAGTTGGCCGTGTTAAGTAGAGAATGTTAAACTATTCTTGATACAAAGAGAAGCTCAATATTTCGAGGCCCCAGGGACAAAAAAATTTATTCATAGCCTTTTTTTTATGAAACCGTCAAAACCTATTATTCTTCTACAGCTCATCAAAACTGGAGGTTTGAAGGAAGTAATTATTTTGTTAATTATGCAAAGGTAAAAAACAAGATAATATTATTATATCTTTCATTTTGTTTATCCATTCATATTTTTTTTCCTTCTCTTCATCTTTAGTAATATATTGGATACTTTGTAGTGTACATAAAGGCCATGCAGTGATTATTCTCGATGATAAAAAATTATAACTCTTCCATGCCTTACCGAGTAGCTAGTAATAAAGATAGCAAAGCTCAAGAGACCGTAATAGTTGGTCTCCATATTTGGTCCATACGATTGAGAAAATGTTTTACCTTTTGTTAGCTCATAAAATGCGGTGATCTGAAAGAATTTAATAGAAAATATTTTAATGTATAACATACATTATTATAGTTCAAGACACTACACAAATTTATCTATTTCCCACAATTATTGACTGTGGAGAAAATGATAAATAAACATCCCTATCTGTGGCCTGAGTAATGCAGGCCATGAGATGAGATGCTTCATTATCGTTGTCCTCATAGTTGACAAGTGTGTGAAGTAGATAAATTCGTGTATTCTCAACTTAAATAATATATGTTATCATGAAAATATTTTGTTAAATTCTTTCAAATCCCCATATTTTATGAGCTAATGAAAGGTAAACCATTTTTTCATTAATATGGACCAAAGACAGAGACGAACTATAATGGTCTATTGAGCTTTGTTATATTTAATTTGCATGTCCATCAATTTGTTGACACCACTGGAAACTGTTTTGACGGTGATGCTATACTAAAGATAGGATTACCATTGGAAAGGTCTCAAAACAACTATCAGGAAATCTACATTTTTGACACCCATGTTCAATGACGATGTTATACTAACGACCTAGTTGGCATCAAATATGTCTCTAGACAACCCTCAATAAATCTACATTTTTGTGGCCTTGTTTCGACGGCGATGTTATACTAATGATGGGGTTTCTCTTGGAAATTTCTCTAGACAATCATCAGGAAACCTACATTTTTTACACCTACATTCAACGGTGATGCTATACTAATGATGGGGTTGTCATCAGAAATGTCTCCAAACAACCATGGGCTAAAACATTTTTGACACCTAGGTTTGACGGTGATCCTATATTAACAATGGGGTTGCCGTTGGAAATGTCTCTGGATAATTTTTGTAAAATCTACATTTTTGATGCCTACATTTGACAATGATGCTATACTAACCACATGCTTTCCGTCAGAAATCTCTCTATACAACCATTGGGAAATCTATGCTTTTAACACTCAGGTTTGATGATGATGTTATACTAACAATGGAGTTACCATCGGACATGTCTCTGCACAACCATTGGAAAATCTACATTTTTTATGCCTGGGTTCATCGGTGATGCTATAATAATGATAGGGTTTCTGTCTACAATGTCTCCGGACATCCATCAGAAAATCTATATTTTTGACACCCATGTTCGATGGTGATGCTATATTAAATGATGGGGCTATCATCAAAAATGTCTCTAGACAACCATCAGGTTTCCTTCATTTTTACATCAGGTTTCAATGGTGATGCTATACTAATGACTGTGTTACCATCAAAAATGTCATTGGATAACTGTCAGGGATTCTATACTTCTAATAGGGATAACATCATAAATGTTATTATAAATTGTATATTTCTGTGGTTATTTTTGATGGTTATAGATTTCATAATAATGACAGATCCAATCTCCATAGAAATTTGTGATGAAATAAGTCCTATGATTCCTTCTGTCGAATAATTGATAGATATGCATTGAATATTTGATAGATATCTGTCGAACTAAGGCCTCAAATTTACTAGTGTAGTCATATTACCTAAATAACATTCTTTAGATACTACATTTTCTAGCTTGTTTAATGTTTGTATTCCTCTAACAATTTTCTTCTTGCTAACCTTTACTAAATTATCAAAGTTCAAATGACAATCTCTTATGCTACAACCAACTTTCTTCTACTCTTGCAATTAAACATCAACCAATAGTAGCATTTAGTTTGAATAGATTAACTTTTGTCTGTCTGCCAGTTGCAATGATTTTTCCATTTTTCTCAAGATTTTCCATTTTCCATTGCCAAAATCAAATTTTAATCCTTTCTTATTCAACTAAGACATGCTTAACAGACTATATTTCAATCCTCCATCCTAGTAAAAATCATCATAAGTGATATCATGAGTTAAAGAAATAGAACCTTTATCTCTGATTATATAGGGTGAACCTTCTCCAAATGTAACTATACCTCTGTCACATTTTCCATTGTTAAGAATTTATCCTTATCTCCATTTATATGGTGTGTGAAACCACTGTCGATAATCCAATCATTGTTATAGTTCCCACTTGAGATCATAACTTTTTCTTCTATGATATTAGTGTTGTCAATAGAAGGATCTTCTTTTATAGAAACAAATACCTTTTCCTCATCACTATCATCTCCATTAGTATTTTATTCATTTTCCTCTTCCTTAATCATGTAACACAACTTTTTGTTCTTCTGAGTGAAGTCCTTATACTTTTTGTATTTGTCTTTATTTTGTCCATCATGATCCTTTTTCTGTTTGTTAAGAAATCTATGTGCAAAATGACGAATTTGTCTACAATTCTGACATGCAATAGGGATTTGAACCAAGAGAAAAAAATGGATACCGGGAGTGGGAGCAGGAGTGGGAGTGGGAGCAGAGACACTAGGGCAAGAAATGCCTACGCTAGAGCTGGAGGAGCCTTTATAATAGAGGGAATCTTTGCGGACCCAGGGGGAGATGATAATGAGAAGAAAAAACAAGATGGTCCAGTTGGAGAGAATAGCATGGACCTATGTGGGGGACTCATTATGGGAAAAGAGACAAAAAAAATGGTCATCTATCTTTGGAATCAAACCCTTAGATAAATCTCTCTACCCTCCTATAAGAAATATCTCTAAAATTTCCGAAGTGAAATATGCGATTGCTATTCCCGACCAAGTCATTGACCATAACATTAAAAAATTGGAGAACTGTCTAGTTGGTCAGTTTATTGGGATTAGACCTAATATTGAAATTATGAGAGCCTTTGTTGATAAAAGATGGAATTTTAAAGGACAAGTGGATGTTGTCTCTATGAACAAAGGATATATCTCTTTCTTTTTTTCATGCGAAGAAGATAGAAAACAAGCCATAACTGGTGGACCATGGATTATAGGAAGAAGTACTATGATTTTACAGAAATGGTATCTGAATATGGCCCTAAACAAAGACTTCATAGTTCAAATCCTTGTTTGGGTAAAAATTCTTGGACTGCCTCTTGAGTATTGGAATGAAGATGTCTTTGTGGGTATAGATAGCTCATTTGCGGAGTTTTTATCCATAGACCTTGTTACAGCGTCAAGAAGAAGGTTTAACACATGCAAGAATTTTTGTTGGTATAATATCGAAGGATGATATGGCAAAGCAGATACAAATAGAGTCAAAACTTGGGAAATGGATTCAAAAACTAGAATATGAATCAATCCCATTTTCTTGTTTTAGATGTAAAAAGGTGGGTCATTGGGAAAAAAAATGCCATAGTAACACTGTTAAGAAAACCCAATAGAAAAAGATGTGGAAACCTGTAGGTAAGAATAAAGAATTCCCAGAAGGGGTTTTAATTTATGATTCCAAGAAAAAAGAGGATAATGGTAAAAAAAATGAAGATATTAAGGACAAAAAGGTAAAAAACTTGGACCATAATAAACACCAACCAGAGGCTATAATCAATGTCAAATTGGAGCTTGAAGTACAAACTAACAATGAGTTAGAGAAGCTAAGGGATATTATTCCAGATACACTAGATAATGAGTAGGAAGATTTGATTAATCAGAAGATCAATAGTCAGATGAATCTGGATGATAATCAGTCAACAACTCAAGAGGATGAAGAACATAATAGATAGCAAGGGGAGTCAAAGCTCAACACTAGGAACAATGAGTTCATAGATGCCCAACAAGATATAATGTTGGGGCCAGGACTATCTGACATGACACAAAATATATCTCCCAAGGTAAAGGAAAAAGAAGAAACAAAGCCTAAATGGGGGGATCAAGAAAAAATTCATAGGGTGCTAGAAAGAAATGAAAAAGAGTTCCCTTTCACCATGGTTGATAAAACCAAAGGCAAAAAGGGTATGGCAGCCAAAGCCCCAAAAAAAAAAAAAGAAAATCAACCTGATGTCAGAGGGAGTCAACTTTCTCCACCAGGAAGGCCACCAAGCTCAAGGAAAAGAAATCAGGAGGCAACAAAAAATATAGCGAATGGTACTAAAAAAACAATCACTTAGGTGGCAATTACTAAAAAGAAATGAAGATAATATCTTGGAATATTTGAGGATTAAATAGTCCCCACAAGAAGGAATTAATTATAAATATGATTAGAGACAATAGACGAGATATTGTTTTGATTCAGGAGACTAAAATGTCTAAGTATAAGGTGGAAACACTAAAGTTTTTAAAAAATGGTAAAATCTGTTGTGGAAGTTTGGATGGAGCCTCAGGAGGCATAGTTAATATATGGAATTCTACTATAATTAAAGGGGAAATCATCTATCAAGAAAAAAATATGGCCACTTTTAGATTTCAGCACATTCAGGATGGTACAACTTGGATTCTCACAAATATTTATGCTCCCAACACTAAAAATGAGAGAAGATATTTTTGGAATAGAATTGATCGTGTAAGGAATTATTTTGATATTGATAGTTGGATTATTATCGAAGACTTTAATACTCCTCTCAAAGAAATTGAAAGAGTTGGAGGTAGTCAACCTAACCTAGAAAGCAGAATTGATGTGATGAATTTTTTTACAAGATAAGCTCTCATTGATGTTGATTTAAAAGGAGTCAATTATACTTGGACCAATCGTAGAGAAGGTGATGGGCTTATCTAGGTAAGACTTTATTGAGCCCTCATTTTTGATAATTGGTACTAGCATTATAATTGTACTATAACAACTTCTATTATAATTGGGTTTGACCATTACCCTCTCACCTTCATTTCTGACCCGATATCTAAGAAAAGGAAGTTCTCTTTTCACTTTATGAAAATGTGGACTACTCATCTGGATATTAGACATAAAATTAGAGAGTGGTGGCAGATTAAGATTGATAACACTACTATGTATAGATTAACTTATAAGTTGAAAAATGTTAACAACAAAATTAAGACTTCTAATAAGGAAACTTTTGGGAAAATATTCTCTTCCAAGGATGATATTTTGATGGAACTTAAGGATGTTTAGGATTTTATCCAACTGGAAGAATATACTAATATCACCAAAGATGCTAAGAATGAACTTTTGATCAAATATCATGACATAGTGCACAAGGAAGAAATATTCTGGAGACAAAGATCTCACATTACCTGGCTAAAAGAAGGGGATAGAAACTCTAAATTTTTTCATATGACTACTCTCAAGCATAAAATGGCAACATAATTTCTAATCTAAAGGCTAATCGGAGATTTTTGGATAAGGAGGAGGATATTTCCAAGGAAGCTAAGAACTACTTCTCCTCATTACTGACTAAGGATAACCATTTGAAACCTATTCTTTAGCAGGATATTCTAGATGGAATTCCCAATATTATTAATGACATTGATAACAAGAATCTTTGTGCTATACCTAGTAATGAAGAAATCAAAAAGGCGGTTTTCTACTTTGGAGGTTCTAAATCCCCTAGCCCTGACGGGTTCCATGTGTTTTTCTTCCAACAATTTTGGAATATTATTCACAAGGAAGTTACAGATGTTGTTAAAGAGTTTTTTGGATCTAAAATTATTCTAAAAGAGATTAATTGTATGTTTATATCTATTATTCCTAAAAGAGTTGGAGCTGACTCTATGGATATTTTTTAGCCAATAAGCCTTTGTAACTCTTCCTATGAAATAATTTCTAAGGTGATTAGTTCTGTAATTTTGAATCTTCTTCCTAGAATCATTTCTCATCAAAAAATGGGTTTCGTCCCCGGCAGATAGATTTTAGACTCTTATCACAGTCCATGAGAATATTTATTCTTTGACAATGGCTAGGAAAGAAGAGTTCATATTAAAGATTGATCTTTCCAAAGCCTATGATAGTGTTGATTGGGATTTGCTTCAGAAAAATCTCCTAGATTTTGGTTTCAGTACTAATATTTCCAAGATTATTATGCAGCTCATTACTACACCTCCTCTTATTCTATTTTGGTCAATGGCTCACCATCTCCTTTCTTCAAATCTTCAAGGGGTCTCAGACAGGGAGATCCTCTTTCTCCTATGTTTATTTTTATTTTGGCTGAATGCTTAGGGAGATATATTAACAACTCTATTCAAAAAGGTGATTTTAAAGGTCTAAGACCTTCATCTTCTAATCATGTTTTTTCACAAAAACAATTTGTAGATGATTCTTTTTTATGGGAGAAGCTACCATATCTGAAGCCCGAAATCTCAACAAGATCCTCAATAACTACAACAAGGCTACTGGTCAATCTATTAATTGGAATAAAAGCTATATCTATTTTATCACTACCCTGGAGTACACACAAGGTAAAATTAGTAGAATTATGGGATGTCTAATTAGTCAACTACCTGCCACCTATCTAGGTCTTCCTCTAGGTCTTAACCCCCTTGAGGCTTTTTGGAGCTCATTACTGGATAAATTTCATAAGAAACTTGCTAGATGGAAAGGGGCTCTCCTAAGTCAAGTTGGTAAAGTTCTTCTTTTGAAGTATGTTCTCTAAAGTATACCTATTTATGCCCTCAGTGTGTTCAGAATTCCAAATAAGTATGAAAATGCTATTGAAAAAATTCAAAAGAATTTTCTTTGGACTGGGGTTGAAAAATCTAAGTGATTCTCTCTGATCTCTTGGGAGAAAGTTTGTACGCATAAGAAAAAAGGTGGGATTGACATCAAAAGAACTAAAATTTTGAATGATTCTGTACTTGTTAAACTGGACTGGAGGGGGTGCTCTTCTAAGGAAGAATGGAGCATAATATGGCATAATAAATACAAAAGGAATGCTCCCTCACTTAATGTATTTTTGGATGCTGAAGATAACCTAGTTGGGTCTGGTATTTTGAAGAATGTCATTAAGGCTAAATACATTCTGAGAAAAGGAGTCAAGTGGAAAGTTGGGAAAGGTGACAAAAATGGTTTCTGGAATGATTTATGGTTGGGTGACTCTACTCTTGCATAGATCTCTCAATGGGGACCTTTTGCTGAGATATGAAATTTCAAATATGTCTCTAAAGTTAAAGACTATTGGGTGGATGGACAATGGAGGGATCTTTCTTCTATTGATCCTGCCCTTATTTCTCTAAACAAAAATCAGAATGTTATCACTTTATGTAATGAAGAAGATGTTATAATATGGAAAGGAACTCCTAGTGGAAATTTTATTATGGGATCTACCTACAATATGAATTATAATAACATGGAAACTCCAATATGGGATAAAGCTTGGATCAAAAGACTAACACCAAAAATCAACATTTTCTTTTGGACAATGCTCCAAAATAAAATCCTGACAATTGATAACCTCAAAATTAGAGGTATGTATTTTCCTAACATGTGTTTCTTGTGCATGAAAGAGGAAGAACTTGTCAACCATTTGTTCATCCACTGTTCCTATTCTACTAAAATTTTTGACTTGGTTCTGAAAACTTTCAATATTGAGTGGGTCCTCTCTTATGATATGTTAAGCATGTTAAGCTCTTGGTACATCAACATTAAGAATAAACATATCAAAAGGATTTGGAAAATTGCTTTACCTAATATCACCTAGGCTATATGGAAAGAGAGGAATGATATAATATTTAGAGATAAGGCCAATGTCCCAAAGATTTTATATAGAAAAGCTAAAAGCATGATATCTAAAAATCAAAAAAATTTGGATATCAAAAACAATTCAAAAATGGAAAAGGATTTTGTCATTCTGAAGAATTGGGGCATTCAAACTAACTAAGATAATCATCCTATTCCTAGGGATAATGTAAATTGGGAGTCCCCCCTATGGGTTTGATGAAGATCAAATTTGACGGTGCCTCCAAGGGTAATCTCGGAACTGCTAGATGTGGAGTAGTGGTCTGTGATGATCTGGGTATATGAAAAGCTATTAGAATGATACCTATAGGAATCCAAAATAATCATGTGGTTGAAGCAATGGCTACTTTACATAGTCTGATCCTAGATAAGGAGATAACTTGCAATAAAATTTAGCTCAAAGGGGATTCTCTAAACATTATAAAAATCCTTAATGAGATATTGAATCCTTCTTGGTCGATAGATAATATCATCAAAAAATCTAAGGATATTATAAGATCTTTAAAAAAATGTGTTATAACTCATGTGTATCGTGAAGGCAATGGGGCTACTAACTAGGTGGCCAACTATGCAAGAAAAATTGATAACATAATAACTTGGCTAACTGAGACCAACATTCCGTATGATTTGAAATCATTAATACTTAAGGAGAAGATCCACATAAATTAAAGAAGTGAAATTTTTTATTAATGATGAAGGAAAACACAAGATGTATAAGTATTAGTAATGGGAAGGTCATATCTATTGATGCCATGTGCCTTCATAATAGCACCCCACACGGATTCTGGGTCACTTCACACAAGATTTTAGAAAGCATTAAGATTGAAGGTTGGGAAACAAGAAGAATAGAACAAAGAAAAAAGCAGAGCAAAAATTTCAAAATGGGAGGCAAGAAAAAAATAGATGAACCCTCAAGCTATAAAGAATAGAAAGAGAATGAGGCTGTCAGGGATATTCTCTAGAAAGATGGCTTCACTGGGTATATGGAGAAAATCCAAGGTCCAGACCCTATGGTAAGAAATTTCTTTATGAAGAATTGGAAGAATGGAATAATTAACTTCCATAATCTGTCGGTGGACATTAATGAGGACCTAATTGCGGAGGCCATGGATTTACCCCAGAAGGGTATGAAATTCTATCGGGACTAGAGCTATTTTGATAGGGATCATGCTAGATTTTATGAGGATGATATTGAGGCAGAAAGATTGGTTAAGAAGGTAGGTAACTTCATAAGCCCTAACAATATTAGTCTCCCTTGGAGATTTATTTTGTATGCAACTATCAATTATTTCAATTTAGATGGCAGATTTTCTAGGGCCTACGGGAACCATTTTGTAATTTTAAACCATGTTAGGCATGATGAGAAGATAAGAATTCTATTTTACCTTATGAGTTCTTTGAATCATACCATGAACAAGCTTCTAACTGACCCTTCTAGTGATCACTGGTCACATCAAGGGTTAATGGTTTTGATTTAGAGAAAACTTAAAATTAAAAGGGTTGAAAGACTAATTCTCAAAGATAATTCTCCAGGTGATGAAGAAATAGAGGAGTATGATTCGGGAAACAAGTTCAATGCAAATAAAAAATATGCGATGAACAATACTCCTAAAAGGAAAGGGAATGTGAAAGGGATTTCTTCCAGCAAGAATCCTAAAAAAAACATAGGTGGAAAGGCTCGGATGAGGAGTTTGTGCTTGAAGAAACCATGACTGAGGATGAAGACACCATTTCAAGATGTGGTAAAAGAAAAATTCCTTTTACTAGAAAGAATTCTCTGTTGTCAAAAGGAGAAGGGTAAATTCAAAAATAAGGGTATTGTGGAGTCTTCAGATGAGGGGGAGGATTTAAATGAAAGACCAGTGGTCATAAAGAGGAAGAAGATAAAAAATGATGAAAAAAGAGGGGAAACTTTGGATAACAATGGTAGGGATAAGGGCACTAACTCTATTAGCGTGGACACTCAATGTAAGAAGTTAGAAGATGCAGAGAAAACTAAGGTCAATAATGAAAATACCAATAAGAGGTACGGGTTAAACATTGATTAGGAACTATGTTTCTATGAAAGCCTAGGACTATGTTTCTATGAAAGCAGATATTAAAGAGCAAGGTAAAATGGTGAATATGATTAAGGCAGCCACATTTGGTGAAAAACCTACGTCCTCTATCCTGGAAGACTGGATGGAATCTGTGCAAAAATGGGAGGCTTTTGGGGAGCCCAGAGGTATAGTGTTGGCCATGAAAGATAAACTACAAAACATGAGTAAAGAAGATAAGGAAAATTACCATGAAGCTAGAATTTCTATCCTTGAAGATAAAGTTGAAAAACTGGAGAATACTTTGAAGAAGATAAGTGATCAAAGCTTTAACATTCTAAAATCTTCTACCGATCACATCAAGAACATTGTTGAGAAAATAGAGACTAACAGAGGGGAAGAAAACAAAGATATTAAAGAGGGTGTGAGAACCCATGGCAGTTTGAAGAAAAAAAGATGCAAATCTTGAAGAACTAAAGATTTCATTCGGCAACATGGGACTTCTGCAGGAGAAAAAAAAATATCCGAGGGAAAATTTCTAGCTCTCTCTATCTTTTAAGTTGTCTTTCATGATGTCTTTTTAGTTCTTCTCCTTTTCTGTGTTCTTTTGTTTGTGTTTCTTGTTGTAAGGTCATGGGCCCCTGTTCATTTTTGGTTTGATTATCCTTGAAGGCCAATCAATATTTTATATCTTCTGATCTTTTGTTCTAGGTCTCGAGACCTTTCAAATCCTTCTTTTATTTAATCAGAACATGCATTAGGGATTTTACCTTTGTATCTTACTTTACCTTTAGGAAATCTTCTCGAAATCAGTGCTTTAAGTTCTTCCATTCTTTCTCCTCAAATTCTAATCCTTCATATTTGTCTAAGTCATAAGAAGAATTCTTTCCTTTTCTAAATGATCCAACATTAAATATAAGTTGAAATGCAACTTCACTAGTAGCTTGGCTATTATAAAAATTACTTAATTCAAATGTTGTAAGCCTACCAATAAGTGAATCAATGGTGATCTTGGTCTTATCAATTGTTCTTAACTCTTGTATTGGAGAAAATATAATATCACACTTGTATGTAAGTGTTCCAAGTACCTTACTTACAAAATCATTATCTTCCATCTTTCCACCAGGTCATTTAATGGATACAAAAACTTATTTTATTATGGTTTCGTATTGTAAAATATTTTTCATGTTCAAGAATCTTCATTTCATCATATTTTCATTTGAGTCCGTCAACCTTTACCTATATGACATGTTTGTCTCTTTTTTTTACGTGTAACATTTTATCCCACATTTTCTTAGATGAAGGTAGATTCTTTATATCAAGATACTCAGATTTATTTAAGGAACTAGGAAGTTCAATTATCACGGAGTTATGAATCAACTTTTCTTTCTTGTCTAGTTCGGTAAGCATACCTATAGGTTGTACATATTCATTAAAGAGAAAATCCATGAAATTATCTAAAATTATTGATAGGTACAATCTCATCCTACATTCCCATATTCCAGAGTCATCTATATTCTTGTTAAACTTGGGAGCGTCCTTCCTGTACATCTTGAGATCTTGATCTTTTTCCTAAGTGGTTAAGCTTCCAATTCAGGGAACCTAAGCTCTGAAACAAATTGTAGGTATAGGGAAGGATACTAAGAGCAGGGTGAATTATTAATCTCAAACTTATCTGTTAAACACAATATCTTAACTTCACATAACAGATTTACCAATTACATTTTCATTCACCTATAGCACTCTTATCTATTACAAAAAATTTAAACATCCATGCATCCTAAGATAAAAATTCACACAAAATTAATACCAGTATTTATCACATGGAAACCCGATCAAGGAAAAGACATGATGTGAGATATGTGCCTACAAATGTTGTACTCTTCTGGAATACGCTTGGTAAAGAGCTTTCCTGGTTAAGGGTTACAAACGCACTATTAAAAGCTTCACAGTAATGGGATTTACCTAGAGACATATTAATGTCTTATACCATGTTAGGAGTAACCTAGTTAAAGGATTTTATTCCACTTATACAGTATTCACCTTATTAAAGGATTTACAATAGACCGGTTAGGGTCACCCAATAAGGGATTTTTACTATCACACTTATTAGATAGTAAAATCCTGTAATGATTTGTAATTTGCACTATTTGTTCTATATCAGATCCAAGAAAGTTCTCTAACATAATTACATACCATTGAATACTCTATATCCTCTTCTATGATCACAACTTTCCTCCTTTGGTTAGTTCTTTTGTTCCTCTAATATCATATCTTCTCCTTCATCACAATTCCAAATTTCTCTTTTGTGATCCCTAGCTTCAGCTTGTCTTCTCCCCTTAAGTAGATTTTATTTAATAATCAAAACCTAAACATAGATCAAACGAGCATAACTTCATCATTAGAATAATTCATTTTCTTGATCTTCCTTCCATGTCGTGTTTGTCGTGATCTTTTATTTTAATGTTATAGTTGTCCGCGTCCTTATCTGATAGGTAACCTTCTTGTTGATAAATTTGTCTTTAATGTTGGGGTAAAAGAATAAAGTTGTGTCACGTTTTAGGACCACTTATCAGCACAACTAAATTTGAGTATTTCTAACAAAAAATCAATTTTGGTTAAATATACGGTCTAGCTAGATAAGTGGTTAAACTTTTCCAATTGGAAATGTCTATTAAATGCATGTTTTATACTGATTACCAAAAAAAAAATTATTTTAGAAAATCGATGTTTCAATAACACCTACATTTGTTAATGATATTTTTAAAAAATATTAAAAGTACCCTTTTGTAGAGCTCACAGTCAAGATTATTTTCATATAGATTTTATAGTATTTTGATTAGATCTAATATATTATAATTTCAAAATACAACAATTAGGTATTTTAACATTCGAGAAGATGTTGCTTCAAATAAATAAATAAACATTAAATCATATCAAAAAAATTTAAATTTTTTTTTTAACACTAGAGGAGAGAGTCCTCTTCAAGAATATGTTATTTTTTCTAAATGGTGTGTATTTGATAGGGGAAATTTGGTAGGAGATGAAAATTGTCGATTTCAGATAAGTTTAAGTTTGAGCAGTTATAACAGAGAAAATATATATTGAAAACCAATATTTCTTCTTTTCTGCACTAGCTATACATTTTATCTATAATATGATTTGAAATTAGAAGAAAAATAGATTATTTGCATATACTTGTTTGGTGGGAACTAGATCCCAGATTTCAGCAATTTTCAACAATTAAAAAATGGACTTCAAAAATTAAATAACTATGTGAATTCTTGTTCAAAAAATAAAATAAAAAATCATAGGAATAAACTTCATCCATTTATACACATTTCATCAGTTTACATCATCCTAAAATTCTAAATACAAATGCCTTTTTTATGTCATTAAATTTGAATAGTTTCCATGTTGTGGTTCTTTTCCTTTATAAAAGTGTTACACAGGTTTGTACTTTTACCCGCCAATAGTTAATACTTTGCAACTTTGACATCAATTAAAAATAATATAACTGCCTTATCAACTAGAGTAGTTATGCCAACACTTTTTTGTTCAACATCTTATTGGCTTGGAATTACTACATTCTATTCTTTATCATCTTCCTTTCTCATCACCTCTTCTTAATTGGCTTGTTCCTTGTCTTCTTCCATCTAAAAAGGCTTCTTCTCATCTAGTTTTGGTGCTCTCATTTGTTTTCTCTTCTCAAATATCTTCTTAATAGACCATGATACCTTATTTTTTATTGGTAAATGCCATGTTTGCATTTCAAGCTCTATTATTTTTTACAACTCGTCCATATCCTTTCTTATTTTTTCCATGGCTTGCTTCAATTCTCTAATCTCTTTCTCAATATCCATTTTCTTTGCCTTCTCTTTTTCCTTATTTCTCTATTTTCCCTCTTGTTTCATCATTTGTTTCTTCTCTTGTGAATTGATGCAAAGCTGCACAACCGAAGCTTGACCTATGGGCCCTTCTCTCTCTTTTAGGACTTACACCAATCCCACCTTATCCAACTACTTCCCAAAGAAGTGTTCTACCCTATCAAGAGTTACCTTTGAACCTAGTGACCTGCTAATGATTCTCATTACACTACTTGGTAACCTCTCTAGGGTTCTCAATTGAGGACTCAGTAGACTATCAAACTCGATTAGTGTTCTTGTTTGTCTTCACTGAATGGTCTTGGTGGCAGTTTCTACTTTCTTGGTAGTTTTCCTAATGTCGGTCTCAGCGAATGAGTTCCTCTAGTTAGATATCTCACCAAGTGAGTTTCCTTTTGTTATATCTTCAAATTCATTTGACAACTTATGTATTACTTCAATCTATAGGATCCATCTCCACCCCAGAACCCCTTAACCCTTACTATGTTCATAGACCTAATAAGCCTACTTAGGCTTTGTTAACAAAGCAATGTTTTATGAATGGGTACACTGAGTTGATCCAACACCTCAAAGATTTTCTTCTACCCCAACTTGTTTCAAATCAACCCCCTACTAAGTCATGCTACTCCTTTTTGGCTAACCACCTAGACATACTAAATGATCTTAGGATAAATACATGGGTTTGTTTACCCTAGGGCTTGATGGATGCAAAACAAAACAATACCTCCTATCTTGAGTCTCTGAAACCTCTATAAATACATCCTTACTTGCATTTCCCAAGTGACAAGTTAGGGTATCATTTTAGAAACATAATCGATAATGGAGTTTTTCTCGACTAGTCTGCACAAAAAAAATTGACCTCTATCCTATGATATGTTGAAATTGAAGAATATCAATCTACCTAAGATCACCTGCATGCAAAGACTATTACACAGAAGAAGAAGACAGGAGAGAGAAGGATCTAAGGTGGCCAAAAAGCCAGAGGAGACATCATGTTGAAAAGAATGATTTCTATATTATCAACAATACTGAATAAACTCCTTATGAAATACAAAGATGACAATCCTTATAAAGGA
>MU226511.1:1249863-1263779 GCA_018584345.1 Thuja plicata
ACCAAAGTGCTCAATGAGGACAAACATAATAAGAGAGAAGCACTGTGGTGGCCTAGGAGGTCACTTTGGCATTGATAAGACATCAGACATGGTGAAGAGGAGCTATTTTTGGCCTAAGTTGAACAATTATGTCAAGAAGTTTATAGAGACTTGCACAATCTACTAGCAAGCTAAAGGAATGACAACAAATCAAGGGCTCTACCAACCCTTACCAATCCCTTCAAGACCATGGGTGTCCATCTCAATGGATTTTGTAATGGGACTTCCTAAGACCAAGCAAGTATTTGATAGTGTTTTTGTCATAGTGGATAGGTTCAGAAAAATGGTTCATTTTGTACCATGTAAAAGCACAAATGATGCATCTCACATAGCCAATCTCTTCTTCAAAGAAGTAGTCAGAATTCATGGTTTACCTCAGACAATTATATCTAATAGGGATGTAAATTTCCAAGGACATTTTTGGAGGACACTCTTCAAGAAGTTGGGAACAAACCTCACCTATAGCTCTGCCTATCACCCACAAATAGATGGGTAGACTGAGGTAGTAAATAGATCCCTACGAAATCTCCTAAGATACCTAACCAAAAAATATTCTCAAACTTGGGATACACTCTTGCCATAGGCTGAGTTTGCATTTAATGACTCCTTGAAAAGGTCTACCAGAAAAACTCCATTCCAAGTAGTATATGGTCTTCACCCCAAGGGACCATTAGACCTGATTGAACTACCATATGACTTTAAAGTCAGTGCACAAGGCAAAGAACCAATAGAGCTCATCAAAAAGGTGTATCAGGAGGTCAAAGAAGCATTACAAAGGTCAAGTTTGAAGTACAAGGAAAGTACTGATAAAAGAAGAAGAGAAGTCCACTTCAAAGTGGGAGACAAGGTTTGGGCATTCCTAAGGAAAGAGAGACTACATAAGGGTAGATAATTCAAACTACAAATGAAGAAATTAGGTCCATGCAACATACTTAATAAAATAGGTGAGAACGCCTATGACATCTCTCTTCCTCCAACCTTGCAAATCTCCCCAATATTTAATGTAGTAGACCTCACACCATACAAAGCTACAACAGATTCAATGAATGAGTAGGGTGAGGAAACAAACATCCAAGATGAAGACTATGTCAAAAATATTCCCCCAATAAAACTAGTGGAGTTAGAAGAGATTTTGGATGCAAAGTTATTAAGGTAGACCAAAACTAAGAAGTACATGTAGTACTTAGTCAAATGGAAGGGACTCCCCAACATAGATGCTACATGGCTGATCGAAGATCAAATCAAACAACATGGGACTTTGTTGGAGCAGTTATCCTCAAGTAGGAACTTGAGTTTTAAAACTCAAGGGGAGTATGGTATAGGAGCACCTACTCTAGACTCAAAAAACAATGACTTTAAGAATCCTAAACATATCTAGTCTAGTTTAGTTATATCAGTCAAGCACCTAGACCAAGTTGTAAGGCCTAGTTCCAGGACTGGCACAACTATAAGGCCCTGGCTAACTATGGTCAAAAGTGGTCAATGGGCCTAAAATCATAGGATTTTAGTCATTTTCATGTTTTTTATGTTTTAGATCCATGTTCAATCACTAGATTAGGCTTAGACCAAGTTTGGTCTCGTAGAGAGCAAAAGTTGCAAAAATGTTGTAAAAGTTGCTTAGCAACTTTGACAACTTCTTGCCAAAAGTTGTGATCAAAGCCCCCAATGGTCAGATAGTTTGAAATTCAGTTTTAACCAATTGGGGAAGCCTTCAATAATCCCTTTCAGGTTGGTGGAAGGTAAGATGTGTAATTTTGAAATTTTGGATCAATAAAAATAAACCAATTCTCTGCAATTCTTAGGAGCATTGACCTAGTACGGATGGGTACAACTAGTGTACATGAATATTTGAGACCAAAAAGGTGTTAATCCAATCTAATTTCATCTGCAATTGGATTCATGTTCTGATTCATCTTAGTTTGGGAGATATTAGTGTTTCTTG
Source organism: Thuja plicata (assembly GCA_018584345.1). Lineage (NCBI taxonomy): Eukaryota > Viridiplantae > Streptophyta > Pinopsida > Cupressales > Cupressaceae > Thuja > Thuja plicata. The sequence continues at coordinate 1,251,845 of MU226511.1, forward strand.
TGGGCTTGCCTGGATTGTAGGCCTCCAAACAGGATTCTAAGAGGGTTTGATCTTTTGACCCAATTCCACCATGGGAATCTACTACCCCTTTTTGGAATTCAACCTTTGTCTATGTACTTTCAAAATATGCAGGTTAGAGGTGGATTTCTACAGGGAGTTGGTTTTTCCACAAAGCCATAGGTGTGCATCTCTATGTGTGCACATTTCTATGACTTAGGACAGTCACCATAAATTTTGGTTGGGGATTCACCAAGACCCCTAAACTTGGATTCTGAGTTCTTTTATATGTCCACACATGCCCCCATACTTATTTTTTTCATTTCCTTAGGAGAAAGACAATTTGTAGTGCATTTGGAGACCTAATTAGGCCTATTAGCCCAGTCTAACATTGGAACACCAGTGAATCATGTTTGTCTTGACTCCTTGGTGCTTGGATATGTTTTGTAAAACCTCAAAGGGTATTATAATCCCTAACCAATTCAATACTTCATTTGGAAGCATTTTGACTTATGTTCATATTTCCTTCTAGGAAGGACTACAAGCCAAATCCTTGGGTTGTGAAGCAACTTAGTGTTATGTGTTGCTTGTAAATGAAAGAACCATTGGAACTAAAGAAATAGGACCTAAATTGGCCAGATCATTGATTTTAGGCCACCTCTAGTCTTGTAAGTTGTCTCATAGGGTTTATTTGTCTTTTGGGTTAAGGAGACACCCTAAGTGACTTCTCAATTATTGATGTTTGGGACTTGGCATAGCCTAGTAACTAGGTTGCCTTGGGTGTTTGGGTTGTGATAACCATTTCTCCTAGTCCTTACCATACTTTTGATAAGTATTGGGCACTTGGACCCCATTTGGGTAGTTGAGACATTAAAACTCACCAATTGTTCACTGTTTAAAGGCTTCCGCTTGCCACTTTGCATAAACATCCTTGCAAATCTTGTGAGGATGATCGAGAAGGCACATTTTTGAAAATTCCCTACGAAGTTCTTTAGGTAGAGGATGGTAGGGCATATATCCATTGCAAGTATGAATCCTTAGGAGGTTTTGAGATCTTCAAGGAAATGAAGGATATGATTAAAGAGGATAGAAAATGGAAGGATGACTTTTCTCATCTTGAGAATCTAAGCATAACGAATATGACCTAATTACATGAGTTTGATGAAGAAGAATAGTTTAAAATATTACTGAGTAGAGTTCATGACTAATTCATTTGGATTTGTGAGATGCGTGTTAAGATTTTAAGTGAGTTGATCCATGACATTATTGGTCTGGATAACTCTAGAGTCATTCCTATTTCTTAGAAGAACACCAAGAAGCAGGTAAAAACCCTAACTCACCTAAGATGGGATAAGCGGGAAATTACAATGGTTGACATATTATTAAAAGATGTTATATTAGTTTTGACAATTATTGGATACAAACTTCATTATAACAGTTGACCTAGCTAAGTTGTTGCTAGTGTTAATGATGGCATATAAAATGGTAAAGGAAAATGTCAAGTATAACCTATGCAAAGTTCTTGCACAATAGTTCATCAAGAATGTGAGACAAATAAAGAGAGACAAAACTAAGGCATTCATATTTGGATCACTTAATGTATATGTATGTACACATTTTGCATAAGTTTATGGGTATGCACCCTAGAGCTTGGAAAGATAATGAACCCACTGGTCTACAAATATCATATAGCTACAAAAGGAAGAATAGCGTGGGGTAGATGAAGAACAATTTGCAATGATCAAAATCCTACAGAGAGATATGAAACAAAGAATTAGGATACCAGAGGAAATGGTAGAAATGTACAAGGAGACAATTTGTTTCATGATTGAAATGGATTGTGTTTATTTTGAGGCAATTGACTTGAGCATAAAGTGGTGTTACCCTATGGGGTATGAAGTAAGTAAAGAAATACTAACTCTGCAGGTTGAGCATATACTATCTTCAGAGTTAGATCCATTAGAGAAAAGATGACATACATATGAGGAGAAATCCTCTAAGATTAGAGAAGGAAGAAATTTGAAAATGTTGTGGATACTCTAGCAGGTAAAGCTGACATTTATAAGGAAGAGATGAAGGAGATAAGAAGTAATATGACTAAGAGATCATCTAGAATGGTGAGCTCTTCCCATGTAACTCTTAAACCTCTAGACAACAAGAAGACTTCTAGTCCACCCTCTACTATGGCAGAACTACCTATGGAGACTTTGTAGACTGTGAAGGTTGCTAAAACCCATACAAAGAGAAAAAGATCATCTAAAAAAAGTACCCCACCCAAGAAACAAAGGAAAAGTGAATAAAAGAAAACAAAGAATTCTGAGAAGTGGTAATTTGAAAAATATATTTGAAGGCATTCATCTTATAGGACTGAAGATAACTAGAGGCTTAATATTGTGGTACTAAGTTTCTGGGTTGATTAATTGGAATATTTTTTAGGCCACTGATTCACCCCCCCCCATCTTAGTTATTGCTAATAATTGGTATCAAAGCTTGTGCGCTTAGAAAGAGAGATTAAAAAGTCAAGAAAAAGATCACAAGATGAATAGACGAGATGTGCCCAAGTTGAATAAAGACAACTTTGCACCATGGGAAAGAAGAATAAGACCCCACCTATCAGGTATTGGTAATGATGTTACTCAATACCTTGATACTAAATTTGTGTTTCCTACAAGAGCTCGCACTCTTGAGGAATTAATAGTAAAGCATGAGAATAATCTCATGATGATAGAACTTGCCTCATCACTCTCTAATGCTGAGTTTGAAGATGTCAAAACCTGCACCTCTGGAAAGAAAATGTGGGATAAGTTGAAGTTGGTACATGGAGGAGATGCTAATGTACTAAGACCCAAGGTAGAAAGACTAAGATGGAGATTTGATGACCTAAGCATTAATGAAGGAGAAGATATCTCTTAATATAGTTGCAGAATCAAAGAGGTAGTCAATGCTATCTGAGGAGTTGTAGGAGTACTTCAAGAGGAGACAATGGTAAGTAAAATCTTAAGAACCTTACTGCCTGTATATACTATTAGAGTTTCTACTATTCAAGAAATGAGAGCAGTTGCAAACAATACAGTTACTCTAGATAGTCAGATTTCATTTGAGATGAATAACTTTGATAATAGGATCTTACCATCTATAGAATCTACATTCAAATCATGTTTAAAGATAGGTAATTCAAGTCATAAACATGCTATTAGAAATGATATTGAAAATGATAATGAGGATCAAGGAATTGATGAGATTGAAGAACTAATGGCAAGAAGATTGCAGAGAGGAAAAGGTAGATACAAAGGTAAATTACCTCTTGTATGTTTCAATTATAAATAGGTTGGACACTTTTCTCCAAGATGTCAAAATAGGAGAAAAGTTGACAGAAGTAATGATAGATCATATGAGAAGAATTTTGATTGAGGTGATAACAAAGATTACTGAAGAAACCAACAATCTGACAAAAGAGATACCCGAGACTACAAGGACAAAAGGAAGAAAGATTGTCACCTAGCTGAAAATAAAGTTGATGACACTGACACCAAATTAGAAGAAGACATTGAGATGATATTTGTAGCCATGAAGGATGATTTAGATGAACAAGAAGAAAGGTATGTAGAAACTACACTCATATCTAAATTTAGTAAGAATGATGTCTGGATCATAGATAGTGGTTGCACTCACCATATAACCATTCATAAACAAAATTTTGAGACTTTTGAATACTGTAATAGTGGTTCAATAAGAATGAGAAATGATACACCTTGTCCAGTTGAAGGTAAATGAACTATAATGTTGAATAACCTAATCAAATATGAAAAGGCTTACTGGGTAAAAGGTCTAAATTATAATCTATTAAGTGTTTTAGAGCTGAATAATATAGGTCACCGAGTGGCATTTGAAAATAAGAAGGCAAAGATCTTCAATGAATCAGGAAGGTTGATTGGAACTGGTGAGAAGACAAAAGGTAACCTTTTCTATCTTGATGACATTAACACCACTTTTTTAATGTCTAGAAACAAAGACATATGATTGTGGCCCAAAATATCATGTCATGTTAATTTTTACCACATGATAAAGATAAGAAACAAAATGAATGTCAAAGGCTTTCCAAGCATGACTAAGCCTAAGCATATGATGTGCAATAATTGTCAAAAAGGTAAGATGATAAAATCTAGTTTCAAGAGTAAAACCCATACATCTAATGCAATTCTAGAATTAGTCCATATTGATCTATGTGGACCCATGAGGACAAAGAGTTACTATGGAGATAGGTATTTTATTCTCTTTGTTGATGATTATTCTAGAATGATGACAGTTATGTTCTTAAAAGATAAATCAGAAGCATTCAAGATGTTTAAATGGTATAAGTCAATGGTAGAAAAACAAAGTGAAAATAAATTGAAATTCTTAAGGTCAAATAGAGGATGGGAATTTACTTCAGATGAATTCACTTACTATTGCAATGAGCGTGAAATTAAAAGAAAAGTTTTTGCACTGAGAACACCACAACAAAATGGAATTGCTGAAAGGAGAAAAAAATCAATTGTTGAATGTGCAATAACATTGATGATTGAGAAAAGCATCACTCAAATTTTTGGAGAGAAGCTGTCAGTACTTTTGTCTACACATTAAATAGAGTACAACTAAAGAAGGACACAAAGAAGGCACTCTATGAGATTTGGTATGGTCATACACCCAATGTAAGTTACTTCAGAATCTTTGGTAGTCAATGTTATATTTTAAAGGATAATAGAAATGGAAAACTTGACTCCAAAAGTGAAGAAGGTATCTTTCTAGGGTATTCAACCAGAATAAAGGCTTATAAATGTCTTAACAAGTCATCTAACAAGATCATTGAAAGTGCAAATGTGAAAATAGATGAATTTGTAGAAAAGAATGATAAGGAAAGTAGAAGAGAACCAGACGACTGCAACAGGTTTTTTTATACTATACTTAACACTCTACCCAAGCAACAATGTATCACTCCTAAGAAACATAACATTGCACCCAAGCATCAAGATGCAATTACCGAAAATCAAGAAAATCCTCAAGATGATGTTCCAAGCGATGGAGATCACAATAAAGGTCAAGAAGATAATCAGAATGATGAACACAGATCTGAACCAAAGCTTTCCAAGTATGTCAGAAGACATCATCCACATAATCAAATCATAGGAGACAAGACGGCTAGAATAAGAAAAAGAAGTAAGTCACTAAACACTAGATGTTTACTTTGTGTTTTTAAGCCTTAATATGTTAATATTGTACTTGAGAATGAAGAATGGGTTAGTGCACTATGAATGAAGAAATAGAATAGATTGAGAAGAATAGTACATGGACACTAGTATCAAGACCAGATGACAAGAATGTCATTGGTACCAAATGGATATTCAGAAACAAGATGAATGAGAATGGAGAGGTCACAAGAAATAAAGCAAGGTTAGTATGCAAGGGACATGCACAAGAATAAGGTATTAATTATGGAGAAACCTTTGCACCCATTTCTAGACTAGAAGGAGTTATAATCTTACTTTCTTATGCTACATTCAAAGGATTCAAGGTATACCAGATGGATGTCAAATATGCATTCCTAAATGGAATAATAGAAGAAGAGGTATACATTGAAAAACCAGAAGGGTTTGTTGATTGAGACAAGACAAACATGGTATGTAGAGTACATAAAGCCTTGTATGGATTGAAAAAAGCACCTAGAGTCTGGTATGAAAGACTTCACTCCTATCTCGTTAGCATTAAATTTGTAAGAGCGAGTGAAAATAGAAATCTATACTTAAACGAAGATACCAGTGGTAATATTCTGATTGCTAAAAATTTTGTTGAAGATATCATTTTTGGGGGAAATGAAATGTTATTAAAATCCTTTGCTAATGAAATGAGAAAAGAATTTGAAATATCTATGTTTGTGGAGATCAAATTCTTTCTTGGTCTACACATTCTTCAACAAGGTGCAGGCATATATATCACACAGTCCAAATACATCAAGGAAGTGTTGATGATATTCAAGATGGAAGATTCCAAACTAGTTGGAACATCTATGGCTACCAGATGTAAGATGAAAAAGGAGGACAAATAAAATGAGGTAATTAAACCTTGTATAGATCAATGATTGGAAAACTAATGTATGTTTTTCATACCAGACAAGATATAGCACATGCAAATGGAATAGTTGCAAGATTCTTTGCTAATCCCAAAGAATCACATATGACTGTTGTCAAGAGAATTCTGAGATATCTAAAGAACACCAAGGACTATGGCTTATGGTATAAAGACAGACATTTGTAATAGTTACAATAGGAAATATTGATGAAACTGTCATATTTCATATTGTATTAGTAGTAATATAGTGTGATAATGTAGTGTGTTTCCATCAATGCCAAAGGGCGAGATTGATGACATGTAACTGATTAAATGTTTGAAGAAGTAAAGTTGATCACCGAAATGCAGAAATATAATGCAAGAAATTAAATAAGTTAATGGATTGTATTTTCATTGATGTCAACTTGATATAATCTAATTGGTTATAATCAAAGTGTCAAAGACTTGAGAGAATCAGAGAGATAAAGATTATGCTTTCAGTAATGCATAAAAGACAAGAATTCACTATGTGACTTCAAACACTGATGGCTAGTGGAACCCGATGGATAGAGATAATTGAAATTCAAGTCTCTGTGATTCTCATAAAAAACTGATGAGAAAAATCACAACCATACCTGATGGCCGGAATCACAATATAATGTTAGTAATAACTGAGAGGGGGGGCTGAATCAGTGGCCTCAAATTTTTTTCTTTTAAACTTTAATCCACCAGTTTATACACCTCAAATTATTAAGTCCCTACAAGATGTATTCCTTGAAATAATTTACTGTCTGTCAGTTTACCTTGTCTATCCTTATTCTCCTTGATTACCGATAAGAAATAAAACTCATTTACCGATACTCAGTAAATATGTAGAGTATACAAATCAATCCAAAAATACATATGTGAAATGTAAAACAATAAAGTAATAAACCATACACACATAACACATGGATTTTAACATGGAAAACCTGTTAAGGGAAAAAACCACTGGGACCGATACCCCAAATTTTCACTCTTCTGAAGTGAACCCTATTAGGAGCCAACCTTGTTAAAGGTTACAAACACACTGTTAAGTGTGACTTTGTTAGAGGATTTTTATACATAGGTTTTCACTTAGTATCTGGCATCTATGCTACCATCCTTAAATAAGCCTTTAGACTACCAATAGGCTTTATGCTAATCTTACTACCATCCTTGAATCAACCTTCTTAGACTGTCAATAGGCTTCAGGTAAGACCACTGCTACTATCATGAATCAACCTTTTTGGTAATCTGTTAGGATATACCTATATTATAGAAGAAACTCAAGTCTCTCTCTGTTAAGAGACTTAATGCTTCAATGGTTAAACTGAAACACAATGACCTATTTCTAATGCAACTTTAAATTGCAAATATTCAGATCTATTTACGTATAATACCTCTCTGATCAATATATCAAATTAATTCCTTTGTGCTTCACACTTTCTGCTCTGTGATACTGTGCTTATCTATTCATGGGTGTCTGCAAAATTCTTTAGCTCTCCCTTAGCTTGATTGGTCAGGACTGTATGAAGTTTATCCTTCACCAGTTTCTCTTCAACATCTTCTTTCAATTCACTCCCCTGTGTATTTGAGTGCATTTTGGAAATGAATTATCCGTGTCTCTTATATAGACATGATATTCCTTAATTCTTCATTCTTCATTCTTCATTCTTGGCATGAAAAATAATCTAGCCAAATTGATTTACGGCTTTAACTCCTGATTTATCTTGTAGTTATCTTCTTTCCAACTGTATAAATCAATTGCTTTAACTATGGTCAAATAAAAAAAATAAAACAATCAGTTAAGTCTATCCTTAAGCTCTCCCAGCTAGATATTTTGTCATTTTTTGATCTCTCGATTCTGTTAGTCAATCCTGTAGTTCGTCGTCGGTGACAACTGCTAGTTCCATCGATGTAACTTCAGTTAGCTTTGGGATCTCCATCCATCAGGCATCATTGGATCTTTCTTGTTGGGAAACTCTATTTTCAGCTCGTCGGGCATCCTATGATTCTGCTTCATCAGGCAACACTGTCTTCTGCTCGTCGGGCGTCACTGTGACTTTTTCTCTATCTTTACCGATGGTGTGCACTTTGTCAGTGTAGTCTGTCACTTAGTGATTACTTGACTTTTATGCATTGTTGAAAGCATAATCATTGTTCTATTTATTCTCTGAAGTCGTTGGCATTATGTACATGACCATACAAATGATATCAAGTTGACATCAATGACAATACAAACCATTAACTAATTTAATGTCTTGTATCATCTTCAACTTAACATTATCAAACATTCAATTAGTTACATGTCATCAATCTCTCCCTTTGACGTTGATGGCAACATACTATATTATCACACTATAGTATTTCTAATACAATATGAAATACAATTGTTGAGATTCATAAAATTACCAAATAGTTTGATTTGATAAATGATAAGAATGTCTGACCACCAGTAAGCTCTTTGTTAGCTTAAATTTGATTCTTGCAGCTTTCCCTGTTTCTTCTTCTGATGTGTTGTGACCTCTGTTTGTGTCAATTTCTCTCTTTTGACTTTTTTGCTTCTTGATGTCACTGTCTTTTATTTAAAAATTATATACAAATACTATCCCTATGGATATGATCTCTCCCTGTTTGGAGTAATCTGATAATGAATAGTTTCTGATGATAATATGGATACCTTCTCTCCCTTTGACAACAATGCCAAACAAATATTTTTCAAATATCTAACATTCAGTCAAACAATTTCTTCTGTCCATAATATATTCCTTGAATTTCCCTTATCCATCATCAATATAACAATATGTTCTAGTGCTTGGTTCTGATATATACCTTTCTGTATATAGATGTAGCTTTGAATTTCATTTTCTGCTTACATCAATCATGAATGATATTCTGATAATATATGGCTGATGCAGCCTTCAGTCCTTTTACTGACTGGTAGACATGGGTTTGACCCCTAGTCTTTTTCTCGAGCACTCAAATGTATCCTTGGGCAGTGGCTTCGTGAATATATCAGCCAATTGTTCTTTTGATTGCACATATTCAAGTATGACCTCTTTTTCTTGAACTTGTTCTCTTAAATAATGATACTTGATGGCAATGTGTTTAGTCTTTGCATGTATGACTGGATTCTTGGAAATATTTATTGCACTGGTGTTATCACAATAGATAATTACTGGTTCTATGATCTTCATATGCATACCTTTCAGCAACTATTTGATCCATGCAATATTTGAGCAGTTTGCAGTAGCAAAAACATATTCTACTTCTGCAGTAGACTGAGAGATGCATCCTTGGTTTTTTCTAATCCATGTGACAATTTTGTCACCCATAAAGAATGCTCCTCCAGTTGTGCTCTTTCGGTCATCAATATTTCCAACCCAATCATTGTTGGCAAACACTTTAAGCTCAAATTTTCCTTCTCTTCTCTATTGTCTTTTCTTCCTTTGCTAATTTGCATCCAGTAGCCATCGGTGTTCCAACAGGTTTGGAATCTTCCATCTTGAATATTTTCATAACTTCTTTGATGTATTTGGACTGTGTAATGAAAATACCTTCAATTTGTTGAATGATCTATAGACCAAGAAAGAACTTGATCTCTCCAAACATAGACATCTCAGATTATTTTCTCATTTTATCAATGAATGATTTGCATAGCATATCATTGCCTCCAAATATGATGTCATCAACAAATATTTCAGCAATCAAAGTTTTAGCATTAGTATCTTCTTTTAAATAAAGATTATTTTTTTCACTAGTCCTTATGAATCCAATACTTATTAGATAGGAATGAAGTCATTCATACCAGGCTTTGGGAGCTTTTTTTAATCCATACAAGGCTTTGTGAAGTCTACATACCATATTCCTATTGTTTGGATCCACAAACCCTTCTGGTTGTTCAATGTATACCTCTTCTTCAAGTATTCCATTTAGGAATGCTGACTTGACGTCCATTTGATATACTTTGAATGCTTTGTATGCAGCATAAGCAAGTAGAATTCTTACTCCTTCTATCCTAGAAATGGGTGCAAGGGTTTCTCCATAGTCTATACCTTCCTCTTGTGCATACCCCTTGCATACTAGTCTTGCTTTGTTTCTTGTGACTTCTCCATTCTCGTTTAGTTTGTTCCTGAATATCTATTTTGTACCAATGACATTGTTGTCATCTGGTCTTCGTACAAGTGACCATGTCTTGTTCTTCTCAATCTATTCAATCTCATCATTCATAGCACTTATCTATTCTTCATTATCTAGTGCAACATTGACAGATTTTTGTTCAAACTCACAAATTAAGCAATTTGAGTTTAAAGACTTACTTCTTGTTCTTGTACCAGCTTTATTATCTCCTATGATATGGTCCTTTGGATGGTTCCTTCTTACATATCTTACAAATATAGGTACATCTCTTTGATTTTCATTACCTTGCACCTCATTTTGTATTATACTAACCGTGGGGTACAACATTCTGTTATTCTTGATTTAAGCATTGTTGTTCGGGTAGAGTTGTGGGTCCTTCACAGTATACAAACTTTTTATAGACCTCTGGTTCTTTTGAGCTTTCTAGCTCATTCTTTTCTGCAAATTCATTAATCTTCACATTTGCACTTTCAACTATTTTGTTAGAAGCCTTGAGTATACATTTAAAATCTTTTCTTTTGGTAGAATACCCCAGAAAAATACCTTCATCACTTGTGGCATCAAGCTTTCCATTTCTATCATCTTTTAAGACATAACATTGACTTCCAAATATTTTGAAGTAACTTACATTGGGTGTTTTACCATACCATAACTCATAAGGAGTCTTCTTTGAGTCCTTTCTCAATTGTACTCTGTTAAGTGGATAGACAGTAGTGCTAACAACTTCCCTCTAGAAGATCTGGGTGATGTCCTTCTCTATCATCAATGTTCTTGCACAGTCAACTATTGATCTATTCCTTCTCTCAGCAATCCCATTTTGCTGTGGTGTTCTTGGTATGAAAACCTGTCTTTTTATACCATGCTCATTAAAAAAATTAGTGAATTCATCTGATATAAATTCTCCTCCTCTATCTGATCTCAAACATTTCAGATCCTTACCACTTTGTTTCTCTGCCATAGCCTTGTACTATTTAAACATCTTGAATGCTTCAGATTTTTCTTGTAGAAACATGACTGTCATCATTCTAGAGTAATCATCAACAAAGATAATAAAATATATATCTCCATAATAGCTCTTTGTCCTCATTGGTCCACATAAATCAGTATGGACTAATTCTAGAATATCATCAGATGTATGGGTTTTGCTTTTGAAACTAGACTTTGTCATTTTACCTTTTTGACAATTTTTGCACATGATGTTGTCTGGCTTTGTCATCGTCAGTAAGCCTCTTACACTTCTTTTCCTGCTTATTTTTATCATGTCAAAATTCACATGACACAACCTTTCGTGCCATAGCCATATGTCTTCATTTCTAGTCATCAAGCAAGTGGGGTTAGTATCATTAAGATAGAATAAGTTACCTTTGGTCTGTTCAGCTGCACCAATCAGTTTTCCTAATTCATTGAAGATCTTTGCCTTCTTGTTCTCAAATGATACTCTGTGACCTAAATTATTCAGATGAGAAACACTCAATAGATTATAATTCAATCCTTTTACCCAATAATCATTTTCACATTTAATCAGGTTATTCAACATTACTGTTCCTTTACCTTGAATTTTACGTTGTGAATCATTTCCCATTCTTACTGTACCACCTTTATAATATTCAAAAGTATTAAACTTTTCTTTGTCACCAGTCATATGGTGAGTGCAGCCACTATCTATAATCCAGATATCATTCTTACTAATCTT
>MU226511.1:1296196-1313981 GCA_018584345.1 Thuja plicata
TAAATTTCTCCCTTTTAATTAAATAAAATTCCTCTTATTTAATTAAATTCAATTCCTCCCATTTAATTAAATAAAATTCTTCTAATTTATTTAATTGAAAGAAAACCTCTCTTTTAATTAAATAAATAAAAATCCCCACTTAAAGCACTTTATTTGTTGAAAAAGGAAATAAATTAAATGAAAAAGTAAATAAAATCCCTTTTTCCTCATATCTTTCTAAGTGGTGGGTTTTTGCCTCTTAATCATAGCCTTTGATTTTTGCCTCTTAATCTCAATCATTCACTTTCCTTTAAAAGGAGACCTCTCCTTCTCACTTTCATATTAGGTTTTCATAATATTGTTATGCTGCAGGTTTGGAGAGCAACTTTGGAGGAGAATTTGAGCACTCAAGCTCTCTTCTTATTTTCTTTATTCTTGAATTCATGGCTCCTAATATAGATTAGAATCATGTTTATTTCCATAGAATAGATTTGCATTCATATTTCCTTTCATAGAATAATATGCATTGTTATCATTTAGATTAGATTTCATTTTTATGCATTCGAATCTCTCATTTCATGGTGTATTTCCAATAGACACAACTAGGTCAATCTGAGGGCCTTCATTTTACATTTTTACACATCCATGACTAGAGAGCTATGGATCAATATTTGAGGTTTCATTCTTGAGCAACCTTGAATGGAATGATTCATAGAAGTGTGACAACATTTATGCACACAAGTATGATCTTGTTCTTGCAAGACCACATAGATCTCTATGCACCAGATCCAACTTCCCTTTTTCTGAATAAGCTTTTCTCTTGAAAGTGCTTCTAATATGTTTCCCCATAACACATTCTCTACACATAGTGTTAGATGGATTTACAATTCTAGGTAGATCTATTACTTCTTTTGTCATACTTGCCTTCACAAAGTTATCAAAATTAACATGAAAAAATCTTTTGTGCCATAACCAACTGTGATCAATCTTTGCAATAAAACATGAAGCTTCACATGTGTTCAATTCAAATACATTACCTCTGGATTTAGTACATGATTCTATCAAGTCTCCTATTTTACTCTTGATAGAACATTTTCAATTTATGAAGTTCAGTTGATAACCCTTGTCCACTAGTTATCCAACACTTAACAAATTGTGCTTAAGTCCATCAACAAGTAATACATTGTCAGTGTTAGTCTTTCCATCCAAGGAAATAGATCCAATTCCAATAATAAGTTTAGGAGTATTGTCACCAAATCTAAAAACACCACCATCATGTCTTTTCAAACTCGCAAACTTATTTTTATCTCCAGTCATATGATGTGAACAACCACTATCTATGACCCATTCAGATTTCTTTTCAACTTGGGATACTAATGCTTTTTCTTCATGCATAGGTTCATCATCTTTAATAGCAATAAATCCAATTTCATCATAGTCACCATCTTCATCATCGGATATATGTTCACTAGCATAATAACATTCCTTATCCTTTGAGAACTTAGACTTAAAAAACTTAGGTTTGTGCTTTGGAATTCTTGTAGGACATCTAGATACAAAATGACCAATATTGTTGCATTAAAAACATTTCAAATGTAATTTTCCCTCAAACTTACCCTTACCTCTCTTTTCTCTTCTAGCAATCAGTGCAACTATTTCATCTATCTTTCTTTATTCTTCATGTATTTGTTTGCATTCATCAACATAGGCTCAAAGTTCTTCTCTTAGGTCATTACTGCTTGTGTGTGCATTTCTAGGTAAGACTCTTTTTATTTTTTGCATGGTTGCTTTGAATGTTGACTCAACCTTAGGTAAAATATCTCCCAATTATATGGCTTCAAATGTAGTTATCTTGCCAATCAACATTTCTCTGGTGAAGTTTTGTGTTAAAGGTATGATCTCCTCTATAGCCCGAACCTTGGTTCTATTTGCAGGTGTCAAAGATCTGAGTATCTTTGCAATCACCTCTTCCTCACTATAGTTCATCCAGAGTTCCTAATGCCAGTAACTACCTTAGTAATTATTTGTGCATATGCTCTGATGTTCTCATCCTCTCTCATCTTCAGCGATTCCATCTTTGTCTTCCAGTTCTGTAACTTTGCTTTCTTTGTAAACTTGTCTCGAACATATAGTGCTTCCAGTCTTGTCTAGATTTCAAGTGTAGAGTCCAAGTCCTTTACTTCAGTAAATTCTCCTTCTGATAGTACACTGATTAAGGATTCCCTTGCAACCATATTTCATGAGAATAGATTCTTTTGATCTTCACTTTCTTTCTCTAATTCATCCTCAATTGCTACCCTTTTTTTCTTCTTCTTTGTTATTGTGTAGTAATCAATTCCCAAACATAGAAAATGTGTTCTCATCTTGTTCTGGATCAAACTTTGGAATATCCTTCCTGTAGTAAGTCATCTTCAAGATCGCCTCAAGATGTTTAACTTTCTCTCTGATGACCAATAGCTCTTATGCCAATTGTTAGGAATAATAGTCCATAAGACAACTGAGAGAGGGGGTGATTCAGTTGTACTCTAGATCATTAAACTTTATACATTATAAACCAAATATGCAAATGTAAATGCTTTATACTTTATAAACCAAATCTGCAAATGTAAATGATAATACAATAAATGCCAACACCATAACACAATATTTGATATCGAGGAAACCCAGTTAAAGGTAAAACCTAGGTGGGAATTAACACCCACAAATAATGTACTGAGAGAATATTATCCCTGTTAAAAGATATTAGCCCTGTTAGGAGCTTTTTACAACATTAAACTATACAGTCCCTATTAGGAGACATACCCTATTAGGATTCAAAGAAAATAGTAGGCTCACTTAAAAGGCACACTTCCAAAAGAAGTTTAAAGTCACCCTCAATCATTCACAATATGAATCAAGTGTATAGAGAAAATACACATTCCAGTGAACTGTTTGATAGCAACTATCTTTGCTTGGTCAGTTCCAATGAAGTATCAACTCTGCTTGTATCTGGTAGTCAACAATCTTCGTAGCTTCCACAACTCTGTTTATTTATCTTTCTCTTTCACTTTCACACTTCTCAACAAGAATTTATCATTCATATATACCCTCTTACAATAATTCATTAGGTCGGCCAGTTAATCTTTCCTAATACATAATTAACTAGGTCGGCCAAATAAGGCTTTCCAACATACAAATAATTACATATCCCCTTGCTAATATACACACGGTATCTATAAAAAGTATACAACATTTATAATCCATTAAAAAATTTTCTAGCTCTCTGTAATTCATGCTCTCAATTAATTTCACACGCTACATGTCTAAAGTTGACCAAGAAATAGGTCTTCTCCAAAATATAAGACACTGCTGACATCATCAGTATCCAATAAAAAATTGAACTCAACTCATTACTCTACCATATGTTGGCTATCCATCAATAAGCTCGCAAGTTATGAAATATCTTTGATAGAAAGATATACCTGAAACACAGAGACCTGCTCTGTCCAGAATCACAGTTACAGTCCAGCAAACCAGTCTTCACTAAATCAACTGTAACATCCATAGTAGGTAACATAAATTCAAGTGACCTTAGGAATAAGGTCAACACACATCTGTCTATGTAAATCCAACTTTGATCATTCTGAATCATTCCTACACTGTCCATACACTCCTTCCAATTAAATAGCCAGTCTATCTTCTCCATAAAAATATATGTTGACATCAGTGACAAAACATGAATATCAACAACATGATCAGTAACCAAAGCTGATATCATCCAATAGTTTTGGGGTTGATTAATTGGAATATTTTTGAGGCCACTGATTCACCCCTCCTCTCAGTTATTACTGACACTATCTACTATTGGAGATACTGGTTTGCAATTCTTGGACTAGAAATACAAGGAACCACTGAGACCTATGTCCATGGATCTGATGGTGGACATGAATAATCATAATATAATGATGATTTATATAGCTTCTTCACTCAGATATTCAAAATTTGATGAAGTCAAGGACTGTCCTACTGCCTATGATATGTGGAAGAAATTACATGATATCCATGGAGGAGATGAAAATGAAAATAGAGCCAAAGTAGAAAAAATTAGAGGGTAGTTTAATTAGATTAAAATTAAAGAAGGAGAAGACATTACAAAATATAATGAAAGAATCAAGAAAAGTGTCAGTGTCATCAGAGCTTCCGGTGGAACAATTGAAGACAAAACAATATTTAGTAAGGTTTTGAGAACTTTGCTTCCTATCTATGCAATTAGAGTTTCAACTATTCAAGAGATGAGGTAGAACAATGATATAACTCTATATGCATTGGTTGGAAGGCTTACAACTTTTGAGTTGTACAATTTTGACAATTATTCTCCTAATCCTAGCAATTTTGAGTTTTCATTCAAAGCTAAATCAAAACTTGGTAAGATGGATGGTTTACATTGCTATTAAGGATGAGTCAGACAATGAAGATAATGAAAAGACTGCACTTTTATCTCATATTAGCAAAAATGACACTTGGATAATTGATAGTGTTTTTTGTGACCACATGACTAGTGATAAAACTAAGTTTGAACATCTTGAGCACTATGATGGTAGGGAGTGTCATTTTTGGGAATGATAAACCTTTCTATGTGAAAGGTAAAGGTTGTATTGATCTAACTGAATGAATCAAATGTTATAATGCTTATTGGGTTGAAGGACTAAGGCATAATCTACTAAGTGTGGTATAGATGAATACCATTTATTTCAAGGTAAAATTCATGAATGATAAGGCCAAGCTCCTGGATGGTAAGGGAAACCTAGTTGGAACTGGCAAGAAAACAAAAGGTAACATATTCTATCTTGATCTCACTGAAAGTTCATGTTTTATTGCACAAGTAGAAGAAATTTGGTTATGGAATAAAATATTGTGTCATGTGAATTTTGATAACCTAGTCAACATAAGCAAGAACATAAGAGGAAGAGGTATTCTTATTATGAAGAAACCTGAATTGGCAATATGAAAACAATGTCAAATTGGGAAGATGGGCAAAAATAGTTTCAAGAGAAAGAATTACAATACTCAAGAAGTATTGGAGTTAGCGCATATTGATCTATGTGGACCAATTGGAACAACAAGTTACACAGGAGATAAGTATTTAATTCTATTTTTTTATGAACATTCTAGAATGATGACTATTATGTTTCTCAAAGAAAAATTAGAAGCTTTTCAGAAGTTTAAGTGGTACCTTGCCAGAGTTGAGAAGGAAACATGAAAGAAACTTAAATGCCTAAGATATGATAGAGGAGGTGAATTCATTTCTAATTAATTCAATAAATTATGCAATTAAAGAGGAATAAAGAGACAAGTATCTACCCCTGGCACACCACAACAAAATGGGATAGCAAAAAGAAGAAATAGATCTATTATGGATTATGCAAGAACCTTGATGACTGGAAAGAATGTTGCAACCAAATACTAGAAGGAAGATATCAAAACTACAATTCACACCTTGAATAGAGTTCAAATGAAGAAAGGCACTAAGCAGACACCTTTTGAATTATGGTATGTCTATAAACCCAATGGTCATTATTTTAAAGTATTTGGAAGTAAATGTTACATCTTGAAGGAACAAAGAAATGGAAAATTTGATGTAAATGGTGATGAAGGTATATTCCTAAGCTACTCCTATAAACGCAAAGCATATAAATGTTTGAATCTTGCTACTCATAAAGTCATAGAAAGTGTACATGTAAAGATTGACAAGTTTGCAAAGAGAAGTGAACAACAGAGTAGTAAAGAGCCTGAGGACTACAGAAACTTTGTGTATTATGAACTTGATACTATACCTAAGACACAAGTAATGGTGTTTGGACAAAAACCATGTAAACCACATAAATCATAAACACAAACCTTGTTGCAATGTATGCAACCCGATCTGCTAACTATTGAGACTGAGTCTCAGATAGAAGAAACTGAGTCACAGATAGAGGGAACCAAGTCATAGACAGAGGTACCCGAGTCACAGACAGTGGAACCTAAGTCTTAGTTGGAAGAGTATAACATAATGTTTGAGCATGGTGAACCAAGTGGAGCAAGCCCAGAATTAAAGAGGAAGGAACCTGTAGTTGCAAAATATGTCATGCACCTGAGAAAATAATTAGAGATCATACAAAAGGTATAATGACAAGGAACAAACTTAAAGGTACATGATTTATTTGTGAAATTGAACCTAGATCCATTAAAGTTTTGAATGATGAAAGTTGGATAGAAGCCACGAATGAAGAGATTGAGCAGATAGAAAAGAATAAAACCTGGACTCTTGTACCGGGAACAAAAGACAAGAATGTGATTTGTAATAAGTGGGTTTTCAGAAAAAGATGAAATAAAAAGGTGAAATTTCTAGAAACAAGGCAAGATTAGTGTGTAAAGGATATGCTCAAGAAGAGGGTATTGATTATGGAGAAACTTTTTTAACTGTTGCAAGACTTGAAGGAGTCAAAACTATTCTGGCATATGCAACACATAAAGGATTCAAGGTATACAAAATGAATGTAAAATCTGCATTCTTGAATGGAAATCTAGAAGAGAAAGTCTATATTGAGCAACTTGAAGGTTTTGTTTATCCTAACAAAAGGAATATGGTTTGCAAATTGCACAAAGCCTTGTATGGACTGAAGCAAGCTTGTAGAGCCTGGTATGAAAGATTGCATGGCTACCTAGTAAGTATTGGATTTTAGAGAATTAATGACAATAGTAGCTTGTACATCAAAGACAAACCTCAGAACAAGACACTATTAGCAAAGATATTTGTTGATGATATAATGTTCACTGGACGTGATGATTTATGCAAAGCATTCTCCAAAGCTATGAGTAAGAAATTTGAAATGTCTATGTTTGGAGAAATCAAATTCTTTGTTGGTTTACAAGTTCATCGGATGAAGGATGGTATCTACATTAGTCAGTCTAAATACATCAAAGAGATACTGAAGAAATTTGGAATGGAAGATTCTAAACTAGTTGGGACACCTATTTCTACTAAGATACGTTGTCTAAGGATGATGACTCAAAGGAGGTAAATCATACTACCAACAGATCCATGATTGGTAAAATTCAATATGTTGTTCACACTAGACCTCATATTATATTAGCAGTTTGTATTGTTACAAGTTTTTCAGCTAATCCTAGAGAGAATCATTTGATGGCTATCAAAAGGATTCTAAGATATCTTAAGGGTATTGAAGATTATGGATTATGGTATAAGAAAGGAGGAAAATTTGATTTGAAGACTTTTATTGATGCTGATTGGGCAGGTAGTGTTGATGATAGAAAGAGCACTAGTGGTGGATCATTCTTTCTTGGTAATAGGTTAGTCTCTTGGACCATCAAGAAGCATAATTGCATTTATTAGTTTACATCAGAGGCATAGTATGTTGTTGCAGTAGTGAATTGTTCAAATATCATATGGTTCAAACAACTATTGTCAGGTATGAAGGAGGAAATCAAAGAGACATTAATTATCGGTGACATTACTAGTTCTATTAACATTTCAAAGAACCCTGTGATGCATACTAAGACTAAGCATATTGCAATAAAGTATCATTTCTTGAGAGAATTCGTTCAGGGCAAGGAAGTAAGGTTGGAATATGTGAATACTAAAGAACAAATTAAAGACATAAATTCACAAAACCTTTATGTAAGGATGCATTCTTGTATATTAGAGGAAAGCAAGGGGTGATTCCCCTAACTGAGGCTCACTAATGGACAGATTAGTGATGCATCAACTGAGCTACAGTAAAGATCTAACAAGTTGATGTAGATTGTCAAAGCTTATTGTATATGAATTAATACATCAGGTACACTACAATTTCATTGGATAGAGTCTTTGGCATTTAAATAGAAAAGAGGGATAGATTATTAATTTCATGCCAAAGAAATTATTAAAGTGAAAGATTATTAATGACAGACGGATAAATTTTATCAGAAACAAAGATTGATGTAAGAGCGAGAAATATGTATTTCAGTGATTGTGAAAGATAGATGGAGTTTTTTGAATGAGAAGTAGAATGAAGCTAAGGACATTAATCAAATTTTATTCTTGTTCTTGTTTCTCTAAACTTCTTTGTATTATGACATGTTGTGTTTTCATCAATTCCAAAGAGGGAAATTGTTGAAGACAATTATTCAATTGTCTATTGTCATTGATGATTACACAAATGTAGTGATGTTACACAAATTTATATACCTAAACCAAGCATAGTTATTGTATTCCAAGCTCTCTTGGGCATTGAAGAAGGCTCATATATCAGACAAAGTGATTTTTAGTTCTAACCAAGTTCACTCGGGCAATACAGTAATAGTCGGGCATTGAAAGATGACATTGTTAACTGAGTTATACATTTAGTGTTAGCCAACTAACAAAAGTTTACACTTTATGTTTAATTCGTTATATGCAACTGATAGAATTAAGTTTATTTATTTATTTGTCCAAGGTTATTCAAGCTGACTTGAAAAGGCTTATCATATATATACAAGTTCATGTTTGGATTGAATATGTAAAAGTGAGGGAGAAGTGGAAGAGTTCTTTGATATGAAGAGTGAAGGAAAGATAAGATGGAATTCTAATTAAGGATAGAACATCCAAACCGAGCTATAATAGAATATTTGATCAGTGAGGATCCAATTTAAAGCTAGAACAAAGATCTCAATCATCAAAGACAGTTGCTTGTTCAAACATGTCATCCATTGTTACTCTATAACAATTTTAGTAGTGATCCAAATCTCTTTATGGAGTACTAGACTTAATAGTCCTTCATAAATACTCTCACAAGGTGGAATTTCTACATTGAAGTGTTTGAATACCTCTAACAAGTCCACTCCTTAAATGGTGATTAAATCCTCCAACAGGGTCACACCTAACAGTGTGTTTTGTAACCTTTAATAGGGTTGGCTCCTAAGATGGCTCACTTGAGAAGAGTGAAAAACATTAACTACTTGCAATTAGTGGTTTTCCCAAATTGGGTTTCCACATTAAATCTTTGTGTCATCTGTGTACATGTTATTTGTTTTATTCTTTATGTTTATGCACTTAATCACTACAGGATAATCGACATATTTAATATCTTAAGATTTCTTGGTTAACGGAGTAACAATAGAATATCTTTGTTAACCGAGTAACAGTGATAAGTTTTATTAAGATATCTAAGGGACTTGGACTTGTTTTTGTGGTAACTGAATCACCCCTTCCCTCTCAATTACTCAACCCATTTCCAAAATTTATCAAAAATTTCCATGCGCTGCAACCATAGAGAATTATAAAATGTGTAGGAAAATATAAAATTCTATATTGATTTTATTTTCAAACTTTCATATTTTTCTTTTGATTCAACCATGCAATGTCTTTTAAATACTTTTAAAATAAATTTCATCATTTAATAAACAAGAAACCGGCTTCCTCATGACCCTTCATGAGATAGCCCTTCAAATCCCCACTTTTTGCATTATTGTCCATGACAAATTTGGAGTTTGTATTACAAATTTTGCATCTATGAAAAAAAATGACTCCACTCGACCTTATAATAATTATTACATATAATATTTCTCCCCCGGTGATTTTGATCCTATGGAGGAGTAACTAAAGAAACAACAGAACTTTTGTATCGATTGCTCTTGGGGTCCATGACTGCTGATGGCTCTTCCATATTTAGGGTTTCTTCTGCACGATTATCGGGTAAAATTGCATATGTTTATCGGCTCGTGGTGGCTTCCTCTTCATCGGCATTTTGGTCAACTTTTTGGAGGCATGAAGTTTTTCTTTTCAAACTGGCAAATTTAGAATCACCGACCCGATAGGAATTAATTAAAGTCATAGATATTTTGAGGGATTACTTCTTCTTTACCCACATTGTAATTGTTAATTTGTTATAAGCTGTTGAGCAAATTCAGTGGTTTTGATTTTGATGTTTTTTGGAGATCATCTAAATATGTAATAAACAGAATTCTAGTTTCCTCATATTATTGTATTGAGTAATGACGTCGGGTTTTCTTACTGGCTCTTTCTCGACTGAGCTCTTGAACCAGTTTTATTATTATTAATATAAATATTAGTGGTAACCCCATTTTTGCTTTAAAAAAAAAATAATAATTATTACATATAAAATGGTCTAAATAGAACTTATTTCACCACATATATCTTATCACTTCAAAAAACCAACATTGGACCCAGTTTGCAAGATGACACTAAGTACCCCTACACCAAACACTCTAACTAAAAAAAATAAAATTCAAGTCCCCTTAAGGACTGTGCTACAATAAATCTTAAGTGTTATCATCTCTCACTGGACTCCAAAGGATATCTTAATCTAGTAGACCCTTCCAATGGATCAAAAAATATATTGTTTGTCACATTTTATCTTTCTTGACTTCTCCCACTGGAATAATCTACTTGGAGGCTACTCTTTGTCTCTTCCTTGTATGAAAACATTGTTGATCTTACTTTGGTTCCTTGTTCCTCTCCCTCAATTTGTTTCATTTTCAACTTAGGTTTATCATTTATTGCAATCTTAACAAGAAATAAGTAGACTCCTTCATTACACTTTCTCCTTTGAAGTACAAACATAATTTCTAAATCCACTTGATATTCTTCTTGTAAGCTTGATGTGTTGTTAGGATCACAAACCTTTAAAATTAAAAAAATTGAAAATTCACTACCCTCTTTGAAAATCAATGATGAAAAAATTGGACCATTGTACCTTTGAATCCAACTTTGATATCCAAAACTAATTCATCTTTTCCCTTAAACGAGTTATACTTTGACACTAACTCAATACCATTTCCCTCCAAAATCTGATTATGTTTCATACCTCTCAATTTAACATCTTCTTGGCTTGGAATGACTGTATTCTCTTCTTTCCTTTCCTCCTCTACCATCACCTCATCTTGCTTGACATTTTCCTTTTCTTCTTCCATCTGCAAAGGCTTCTTCTCATCTAGTTTTTGGTACTCTCATTTATCTTCTCTTATGAACTATCTTCTTAATAGACCATGATACCTTCTTTTTTATTGGTAAATGTCATATTTTCTTTTCAAGTTCTGTTACGTTTTCAAACTCCTCCATATCATTCCTTATTTTTTTAATGGGTTGCTTCAATTCTCTAATCTCTTTCTCAATCTCTATTTTCTTTTCCTTCTCTTTTTCCTTATTTCTCACATTTTCCTTTTCTTCATTTGTTGTTTCTTCTCTTCTCAACCCTCAACTTAAAAATACCCCCTTAGCAAATCCATCTCTCTTAAATCAAGTTTCTTTCACCTTGTTTCTCTTTTTCTTTGTGACACCTCACCTAGCTTTATTCTCTTTTTTTTTCTCTACCTAGTCTCTTGGAATCCAAGTTCTATTTTCAACCTGCCACAAGACAAAACACAAACACACACTTCCAACTCACTTTTCCAAAACCTTTTGAGTTGTGATACCAATTGATGTAGAGGATGAGGTTCACCTAAATTATCTATAAAACATTAGTCTCTTTTCTTCACTTTTCAAGGCTTAGGAACATGGAAACATTCCAAATCCTTTTTCAAACATATGGAAACACCTTAGAGTATGTCTAAGTGACATTAATAAAAAATTCAAGGACCCCAACAAATTCATGTTTTACAAAATACCAAATTTCTTTAGGGTTGTCTCAGTTTACCCATTTTAAACACTCAAAGTACTCAAACACTCAAAATGACACTTGTGGATAAACAATCTTAACCAAAACATGGGAATAATTTCCCATAGTTAGGATTACATAACAAATATAATGGTTTCTTTATATGAGGTTATTCTACATAAACTACCTTCTATTCCTTTTAAAATTCTAATTAGGAACAATAATTTATTACTTTTGATGCAAAGATCAAATCAAGACCATGATAATGTTTTCAGATACCCTTTAATGGGTTTCAAAATATAACTCAAAATTGGCATGGGTTACTTTGGGCCAAACTCTTAAAAACTTGACTATTACATTTTGCCCAAGGTCTAATTAGGGTAGGTGGCAAGAGGGTTTATTTGATTTCATATATTCCAAGACTCAAATCACCTTACAAACTCTTCAAAAATATCATATTTTACATTATCATACATACCAAACCATCTCTCATTCATTTCCATGGTCATTTTATCAAACCCTCATCCCTATAGGTCTCAAATTACTCAAGCTAATGCAAAAAATCACCAAGGCATCATGAATATTGGATTAAAAAATAAATCCTTGTCCTACCACTTTCTGAAACCATACAATACACCAAAATATATCATTCTATAAATTTTTATTAGAATCCATCTGATCAAATGGGCTTTACACTCATTTTTCTCATTCAAATCCTTACATCGAGATTCCAAAACAACTTCCACAAAAGTGCCTTCACTTTCTTTAAGCTCAACCAAATTGCATGAAGTCAATTGCATTAGAGAGGGGATTTATAAATATACAACATAAAATTGATTTCGGTTGATTCCCATAATGTAAGAGGTCATACTGAACAAAAGAATAACAAATTTGCAGGGAAAAAAAACTAAAAAAATTGGACCTAGAGTCACTAAAATGGTTATATCTCATTCAAAACTTAATGAATTTTAATGAAAATAGAATAAAACAATAGAGGGTTACATTACTTGAAAAAATACTCTATAGGGTAATGATTTGTTTTTATAAGATTATCATTGGAAATTAACATCAAGTATAGTGTATTATTGGAAAATACCAGGTTATGATTATCGACAAAGAGTATCAGAAATATTTGTCGGTGAAAGAAAAAGAGAAAGATAGAATCAAGCATGACATCCTACTATCAAAATAGCCTATGGAAGAATTGAAAAACCCTAATTAGGTTAGACATAGGTTAGAAAAATACTTTAAAAGGAGATCAGAGAGAAAGAGATATATTGGAGAGAAGAAGAAATAAGCGACATCGCAGAGTATGAACAAGTATCGGTGAAGAATAGCATAGCCTAAATAAGAAAGGAACATAGAAGAATGAGATTTGATAAGATTTAAGAGAAAGAATTACCAGGTGAATTTTCTTATTCATTTATTCCTAAAAGTTTAGCAACAAGATTGTGAAATCCCTTAATCGGGTAGTCTCTAATTGGACTTAGAAGTTCTATTCAGGAACTTATTGTAAATCACTTAACAATGTGAACACTATATAAGTAGGATAAAATATCTTAAGAACGAAGTCATTGACTACAATTTCAATACTCTTAATAGGGTATTAATTACTCCTAATAGGGTAAAGTCATTCAGAAGATGATATTTTTGTAGGCTCTTAATTGGGAACCTTATTATTGTAGTGATGAGTTTTGGGTTTCATCCCCATTGTAGTTTTTCCCTCTTACCAAGTTTTTTCTCTAACATAAAATATTGTGTTGAGTGTTTGGATGTTTATATGTTACATGTTCGTTAATTTGCAAGCTATCAGTTATTGGTCAATATTGGAGCAGTTATTGATAAAAGGCAAAACATATATCGATATAGGTGAACATAAAAGTTAAAGTTTTAGATTGATAGGGAAACATTGTGATTTATTTGAGGTACAAATTCACCCCCCTCTTAGTCCCTAACCTAAATCTTTTCAAAAATTAGTATTAGAGCTCATTGGTTCTCTAGAAGGAAATTTTAATAGCTTTGGAGTAGATCCGGGATACGAGAAATTTATAGGTATCAGAAACAGTTAGAGGAAGTCCTAGAAGATGGTACTAAATAGATCCATGATTTTAAGAACAAGATAAAGACATAATTTGCAAAAAGGGAGGAACTGATAAAAAAAACTAGACATGAGCCTTGATTATCTTGATAGACTATCGGAATGAAGTATCAATTTTGAGGAAGCCGATGTTGTTATTGGTGATCTATTAAAAGAATGATGAATTACTTGAAGAAATTAGTCATATGAAGAAGTAACATGAATGTAAATCCTTGAGAATGACATAAATATTGGAAAGAATGATAATGGCCAAAAGTTCCAAAGAAACTCTTGAAATATAAAAAAGAGAGGATGAAGAAATAATCACTGGAAAAGACATACTACTAGAAAGAAAACAAAGAGAGATTCATGCACATAGTGAACTAATAAAAAGGACTGGTGACAAAAATTTACAACTAGAAGAAGAAAATCAGAAGCTGAAGCAAGAGAATGAAAACTTGAAGAACAACCTAAAAGTTGAAAAAGAAATTAAGGAAAGACTCACAAAATTTGAAAAAAGAATGTAGAAGATTAATGAACAATTGAAAAATTAGAGAAAAGTTGGTGACACTACTGGAATGAGATATATCAGTAAAAATACTATGGAGATCCGAGAATCATAAAAATATGAAGAAACAAGTAATATACATGGTAAGAAATCCTATAGGCCTTCTTGTTACAATTGTGGAAATATGGTCACATAGAAATTTTTTGTCAAAGAAAACATGTAAGTTCAATAGGAAACAAACCCTTCAATGGTTATTGTTGTAACTGCAACTAGATAGGTCATAAAGCATATGAATGTATATCTGAAATAATCACTAGATCATGTGAGAAAAATTTCTATGGAAATTATTATAAATGTAATGACTATGGACATAAAGATGATGATTGTAGAGACAAAAATTTGACAATTAGGAAAATGGTACACGATTAGAGAAAAGAAATGAACAACTTAGTTACATTTTTTTAGTGTGGAAAATCAGGATATATAACATCGGAATGCAGAAAAGGAAACAATGAAGTAAGAACTGAACCTTGGAGACCATTTGCACTACTATGTTATATTTTCTTAAAGTTTGGTCATGCAACCTATAACTATAGATATCGGTTTTCTACTGACTATGACAGAAATATCAGAGGAAAAGGAATTGTAAATCAAGAACAAGTCAAATAGGAAATGAAGAAGATATTGGTAAAGAAGGAATCTGATGAAACATCAATGGAAGCCCCTTGTGTCAAACGGTGTAGGGATTTCAATCATCAACTAAGCAAGTAAGTAATTACTTAGGGACCTAAAACTTCATTAGAATCATCAATTAGTCCCTTAAATAAATTATGAGCCAAGGCATTCAAATAGCATAAATTGATGCAATAAGTAATTAGGAAAGTTGAAAAATATTACTATGAGATTATTATCGACAAATCCATGTTACTATCGGTATAAAAAGAAAATTTTTGGCTTGCAATAAACTTTTTAGTAAAATAAAAGTTGGGCACCTTGCCTCTATATATAACGACATTTATCTTATAAAAGTCACATTCTGAAAAGTTAATGTGAAAACAAACTTGAGCGAACATTACAAATTCATCTTGAGAATTGTATAACACTTATTATGGATGAGAAGATTGTATTAAGTGACATATCACAGTAAAAGGAACTTGAATATCAATTAAATGTACTCAAAGAAACTAAAACAAATGAAGTTGGAGTATTATCTTGGATACCAAGTAGAGTTATATTGACCTAAGACATTAGATCTTATATTGAATGCAAGCAAAGTGAGATAGGAGATGAAGATATAAGTACAACCTACAAAGAACTATATAAAGATAATGAAAAGTTGAATGAAGAGTAAGGACATCTTGAAACAAAAGGATTGACACATATCATGCGCATGCCAAATAATTTTGATGTTGAATGAATTAAATGTGTATTGAGTCAAGTACATGGTGACTACTTATGGTTGGAAGGAGATAAACAAATATAGATAAGAAAGGAAATCATCTTTGCAGTCACTAGATTATCGGCTAATGAAATTAAATGCATAAAGGAACTTGACTCTAGAATAGAAATTGAAGGTATAGTAAGGTACAATAAAGATCATAAAACTTTTACTATAAGCAATATTTTGGACAAAGAAATGAAATTTGCATCAATGGTTATCAGATACACAATCTAACAAGTTGCATATGAGATCATTAATGAAGGAAACAAATATGATTTAGCATAAATTATGAGAAATCAACTGAGGGTGAATCTTATAAAAATCAAGAAACAAGGATTGAAGTTTGGAGCGTTATGGGTATGTATATTTTTCTATTTACAAAATTATTTTCCGAGCATTGGTAAAGTAAATTGGACAATAGGTGAACCAGTTATAAATCAAATCAATAGGTATATTGAACAATCGGGAAGAAGTTACAATACAACATAATGTATTTTTTTTTTAAGAATTTCAAACAAGATTTTATGGAAGATATCAGATACCACCTCACATAGTTAAGAAATATGAAAAAGTTATATGTTTTTTGGTTAGCACACACTCATGCATAATTAACATAGTGGAACCATGAATTTCATGGCTACAACCTACTATATATAAAACAAAGGAGAATGAATTAAATACAAGTATTGAGCAACTGTAGGATTAAAATAAGGATATGGAAGCTAACCGGTTTGGAACCTATGAAGAATTTTATAGAAGGATAATATCAAAAGAAAATAAATTAAAGGAAAAGGTTAGCAATACAATGAGAAAAAAAATCAACTACCATACCTGAAACATATGTCATGATCAAGATTAAGCGAGCTAAACAGAGACAACCTATCAATAAGGGAACAAAAGAGCAGACATAGGGAAAGAGAACAAGATCTAGAAAATCATAGTCTACAACAAGGAAGAATACAACAGTATGTGAAGGATCATGGTATGCCAACAAAGCCCTTAAGTGGCAATGAAAATTTAGAAAATCAGGTTTAGGAAAGTTGACGTAAAAATTTGAACAAGTTATCAATCTTATATAAAAAAATGTATAAGAAGAGAATCTAGAGAAAATTGAATTTAGCTTCTTTTCTACAAGCCATTTTAAAAAAAAAATCTATATGGTGAGATTTGAAATTTATATGCAGTAGTATGAAATTTTCAGGAAAAATATAAGAAGTACGTGTATGTCTGACCACCTTAAACGCAATAAAATGATAATATTTTTTTACAAGATTATAGATATAAGTAGTAGACTCATGTCCGGATGTGATGCATAATTTTTTCTAATTTTTTTCTAAGTAAATAATTAATTATGATTTTTCTACTAAAACTTTTCCCGAATATAAAACAATTTGTGTCTGACCACCTTAACTTAGTCTAAACCTCATCAATTTTTTTTTTTAAGTTTTTATTGTAGTAGGAAAAGCACGGAATGTGAATCATGTTTAGGATTTCAAAAATGTTATATTGTTTGAAAGCTATAGCTATTTTTCAATCAGTATATCAATCAAGACTAAAAAGATAAGAAATAGGTGTATGTCTGACCACCTTAAGCACAATCAAATCATAATATTGATTTACTAGATTCTATATATAACTGGTAGACTCATGTACGGATGTGACACATATTTTTTTGTAATGTTTTTCCAGGTAAATAATTAATTATGATTTTTCTTCTACAAATTTTCCACAATATAAAAACTCCCATGTCTGACCACCTTAACTTAGTCTAAAATTAATCAAATTACTTTTTTTTTTCTTTTTTTATATAGTAGGTGAAGCATAGAATGTGACACATGTTTGAGATTTAAAAAATGTTATACCATTTGAAAGTTATAGATCTTTTTCAATCAGTCTACTTTTTCACATCGCCACTGTAATGTCCCCGCCAGGGAACCCATAAGGAATCAGGTCTTATGACCCAAAATTGCAACTAATTTTTTTTTAATTTTTTACATTACATCTTTACTACTCCACATTTACATTCCTTAAGGTTCCATTAATGAATTTCATTTACTAACATATTTACATTACTTATCCTAATTGAGTTTCATTTCCTTTCTTTACTTTCACATTTAGAACTTAAGAGATAGGGTAAGAAAATAACATTTCATTTACAATTATAT
>MU226511.1:1316513-1339168 GCA_018584345.1 Thuja plicata
TATATATATATATGATTGTATATTTTTGTTTTAAAAAAAAACATTATTATGTAATGATATTGGAATGATCAATTTAGAAGAAAAGAATATAAGAGAAAATGTAAAAAGGGCTTTCTCTATTCAACTTTAAATTTAAAATATGAAAAGATTTAATGCCTCAAATTTTCAATTAAAATTTTAATTGATATCTATTACTTTATTTGTTTAAGCCTCTAGTTGTGGAACTTATTGAGCATGATTGATTTTTATAAGCTTGTAACCAATGTCATTAGTTAGAATAAATTATTTGATGTTCAATGGTGAGGAGCCATTCTTTTCTAACTAAGGTAACTTGTAAGATATCCATTACCACATGGTGGTGATATGTTTGTTGACTTTGATATTAATGAATGTAATATTTTAAATGGTTTCCCAAGCTTGAAGATTGAAATCTACCTACTTATCTATAATTACTAATATACCACAACTTTATTCCTCTCTAAGGGGAATTGTTGTTTGTATAAATAAAAAAAAATTTATATTTATTAGTATATTGATTATATTTGTTTTAGTAAACAATGTTTAGATATCTAAGGGTTTGGAAAAAAATTTAAAGCTCTAGTTTTAGTTATCTACACTAGACAATGTGGAACTTTCATGAAAAATATAATAGTATGTCAACACAGGGTCCTTGAAAATTATTTCGAATAATATATTTGTATATTTTCCAAAAAGGCGATCAACTTGAGGATTTAATGGGAGGTGGATATTTCACATTGAGTTGGTTGTATGGTTAGAAAATCCATTGTTGGAAGATAAAATAAATTTATTTAATTTTAAATTGATTTGTGGGAGATGATAGAAAATGTTTATGAAATAAATGATAAGTTTATTCATTTTGAGGTGGTTAAAAATATCCATTACCACATGTTGGCAATATTTTTGTTGACTTTGATGTTAACCAATGTAATATTTTTAATGGTTTCCCAAGCTTTCACAAATTTCTTCCTCCCTAAGGGGAATTATTATTTGTATAAATAAGAGAAATCTTATATTTATGAGGATATTGATTATCTTTTTGTTTTAGTAGATCAAGGTTAGATATTTAAGTGTTTGGAAATTTTGTTAAAGCTCTAGTTTTAGTTGTTTGCACTACATATATATTAACAAATGATTTCAAATAAATTATTACAAGCATAATTTATACTAGACATGACCTTAAATAAAACTAGAGATGGATACATAAAATGCATTAAATAAGATAATTATTTTCTTATTTGGCACATAGTCCACACAAAGGTAGATTTAGTTAGAATGTATGCAATGTGGTACTTTCATCAAAAATATAATAGACTGTGAATAGAGGGATCCTTGAAAATTATTATGAATGATATATTTGTACATTTTCCAAAATGTGATCAACTATTAGGATTTAATGGGAGGTGGATATTTAAAATTGAGTTGGTTGTATGGTTACAAAATTCATTGTTGGAAGATAAAACAAATTCATTTAATTTTAATTTGATTTGTGGGATATGATAGAAAATTTGTTATGAATATAATGACAATGATAAATTTAATTAAAAATTTCTTTTATTCATTTTTCGGTTGTTGTGTCAAATATTTAATTAATTAATTTAACTAAATCATATAGATGAAGGACAAGGAGTAGGAAAATAAATTAGGACATAGGGATAAAATTAGCGATAAACAAATATAAATAAATAATTTGGATAGTGATCAATAACTAAATTTATCTCTCTTTTAAAACTCTTATAATGAGAAATAGAAAATGTTACGGGGTGTTTTGGTCTTGCCTCACTCAAATCCCAATTGTTTATACTCCTACCTATGTGAATAGCCACTTAATATAAAATAAAAATGAACTGTTGGACTAAATGAGTCTTTTTGATGAAATATGCATAACCATTAATTAAGAAAGATTAGTACATAAATTAAAAAGTAATAGTATGGAGGATGAAAAATCACTCCCTAATAGCGTCAAACATGCTAAACCCTGAAACCATAAACCATAACTAACATGGGCATAGCCAAGAAATAGAGAAACCCCTAAGCAACTAATGCAATACTTGTCGAAGGAGGAGGGTCTCGATCATCATTCTTCACCAATATATTAGTGGTGTTAGGAATGGGGTGTGGAATAGACCAACCACTATTTGTCAGGGAAATAGTTAGGGAAATTCAAGGAATCCATTTGGAATCGTCGACATAATTGGGCCAATTTGTAGTAGCAGAAGAGACACGACTAGTAGAGGGCCATCCAGAAGAAGAATCACCAGGTGGTAGGGTTGCTAACCACTAATGGGGTAAATCTCAAAAATTGTTTGAACAACTCTGAGGAACTTGTGAATACAGTGTGTGTGAACATCTAGCAAAGGAGTTGAGACCATGGTGATGATCATTGGATGGTGAATGACCACTAGAGAAAGGAGAAAGGAGAAACACATGTATCAATACTAGCATGTGCAAATATAGCCCCATATTTGTCCTTCCAAATTGAAAATGAGATTTCCATCCTGAAAGTATGCTAGCGCTAAAGGAAATGAGAAGAAAATCTAGGGGAATCATCCAAAATGACCGTTTGTTGAGAGAATAATTGAGGTCAAAAGGGACTAAAGAAATCATGAATTCAGACCTAGTATTGGTGAGCCTATCTATAGATATTGAATTTATGGAGGAAAGATTTAGGCTGCCTATAAAAAGGAAAGAAAAGGTATGGTACATCCAAATCATGGAGATGTGAATCTAGAGGCAACCCTTGGAAAATATAAAACTAAGGAAAATGAGATATTTTGGGTTTTGTGATAGTAGACCAAATAGTAGAAAACCTCTACTTTGAAGCTAAATTTGAAGATTGGATATGTCATTGTTCCTTAAATATTTGGAACATAGGAAAATGAGGTGAGAGCCATCGATAAACAAAACATAGTTTATAGCTTGAAAATGTTTTCTCTGGGTACCATGAACAAACTTTATACAAAGACTTGATGGGGGAAATACCAATTTTGTGTAACAATTGCATAATAAGAGCTGAAATAACCAGACCAAAAGTCTAATGATATTGGCAAGTTAGGTGAAATTGAATTTGCAGATCCTCTCAAGTGCATAAATTCATTATTTTTCTAGAAAAAACATCTGAGGAGGTATGAATCCCTCACTTATAAAAGTGAAAAGCATAGATACCCAAGAGATGGGCTAGAGGAAGACCTTGCACCTAGATTAAGGGAGACAGCCATAGATTATGTTGATTAAAATATATCCCATCATGAAATCCAACACCATCCCAACAAAACCATGGTTTGGTTTTGTCCTAGGCATGCTGAATACTTTTAGCAAAAAAATAGCACAGGATTGGAATTGTCTATCTCATGAGAAAAGGGGTCTAGAAACCAATCCCCTTCCATGTTGGCCGATGATGACAATAGTGAGATGAAATATAGTATCAAAGGATAATTTTCCAACCTTCATTGCTAGAATGGCCCTTATGACTTGCTTGAAACATAACGCTAAAAAAATTTATATGTTGAAATGAGTGCACCAATCCTTCAGAGTATCTCGGAAGGAAGCAATATTCACAAGACACTCTACGCAAACCATGTTTCCCATGTTCGAGGCTCAAAGGAAGTCACGTGATATTTTTTCAAGCTTTCTCTATGATGATTTTGAAGGAGCCCAACACAAACAATAGTAGACACAAGTAGCTGCAAGGGATTTAGGATAAATTTTAAATTTTCCTTGCCAAAAAAAGAGGCTTTTTGATCCAATAAGAAATATTTTTTCTCAATCTTGGTGAGGACTGCAATCCAAAGCTCAATTTCCAAGCCATCAAAAGGAAAAGGGATACCCAAAAAGTGGAAAATGTCCCCGAGATGGATCCATTTCCAATCAAATTTGAGAATCCCATCTGACCCTGGTAAGAAAGATTACCAATAATATAGGGTTTTGTGTCATTTGATAGTAGATTCGGAAGCTAAATAGAATGTTTGCAAGCACTTAAGTGCATTTTGAACATTATCTTAATCTTCACTTAAAGTGACAAAAGTGTCATCTAAAAAATGCTTGTTAACAAGATGATAAGATGAGTCTGGGAGAGATATTCATTTAACTTGACCCACTAAAATAATGGAGGCAAGAAAGCATCCAAATCCTTCTGCAGCAAGAACATACAGGGATGAGGACAAAGGGAAACCTTTCCTGGTATAGAAAAATAAAACAAAGGTTTACACTTCCATCCATTAATGGTGATAAGAGTAGAGGCATCTACAAATAACTTTTGAAAAGATTGGATAAAGTGAGGGCAAATACCTAAATGTTTAAGCATGGATAGAATAAAAGGTCAATCAGTGCATTTACATGCTTTTGCAAAATAAATCTTGATGAAAATATAACTCTTCTTTGAACACTGAGCCCATTCCATACCCTCCCAAATAGCTATAATATTTGCAAGGATGAATTTGGAATTGATAAAATAGGTGTCTTTTATGGATGCACAATTTGGGGAATAAGATGGAAAATTTTGAGAGAAAGAGCTTTGGCAATATTCTTATTGGAGACATTAAGTAAGGTGATGGTATTCCAATTGTATATATCTTATGGGTCGTCAGCTTTAGGTGTGACTTTAATGTTACCTTTGTTAATTATCTTCCCCAATAAAATAGTACTAAATGATTCAGGATATGCATTATGTAAATCAAAGACTACACATGGCCAAAGTGCTTTGTAGAATTCATAGGGAAAGAAATAACATCCTAAAGATCTATCATCCTCTAGGGAAAAGAAAAAAAAAAACTTCCTTAAGGTCTTCAAGAGTAAATATTTTATCGCAAAAATCTTTTTGTGAATCAGACAGTCAAGAATGAATAGTTGCAAGACATTCCTTCAAGGCTTGTTGAATAGATTTTTAAGGTTCTTGTGTAGTGAAAACCTTCTTATAAAGATTAACAAAGGATTCTAAAATATTATGAACCTCAATACGAACCAAATTTCCTTCTGTGATTTTTTTAATGCCAGGCGAAGAAAATTGAGGTTAGAGACATGAAAATAATTCCTTAGTATCTTCATCTCCAACCTTGAGGAAATGTATATGTGCTTTAATCTGAGAACCTTTGGTAGCATAGCTATTAACAAGAAGCTTTTAATGATAGAGAGTAGCTATGTTTAACTATAATTATATGGGAAAAGGACATGTAACCAAATAATCTCTCATTGCATACAAATCCTTAAGTAACCACTACATAAGACCAGTGGTAGAAGTTGTCTAGTTGTCTTCCATAATAAAATAGGAATTTAGTACTATGAAGAATAACACTATTTTACAAATAAATATAACATGTTGGCTGAGTGGGAATGGGCTGTAATTTCCAAATCTACTAGATGTGGACCAGTGTAGGAGGATGACTCAAAAAAGACATGTTAATAAAGCATCGAGTCTAAAAGGAATGTGTCTAAACAAACTTCCATTGAATTCTAAATTTAATAGGAAAATGGTCTGACAAAGCAATATCAGGTAGGGGTAAAACTTGCAAAAGTTGGTCCTCTCCAAATCAATAAAAATAATGAGTGAAGATCATGGCATGATCAAGGCGTTTAAAAAAAAGTAAGAACCAACCCTAAAATTACACCAAGTATATTGAACATCTTTTGGTTTATTGCAGGTGATATTAGGATCAAAAAGGCCTAATTTATTATGCATGTAAACCCATGGCTTGTGCTCACTTGCTCTCTATTTAAAATATGAAATGCCTTATTTAGTAGAGGTCACCTCAACCATATTAAAATCCCCACACATAACCTATGTGGAAGGTGGTAGTGAGTCATCTATCCATCTCTAAAGATGATATATCTCCATAGCATCATTGGGAGCATAAGCATTGATTACCCCTAAAGAATGATTGTCAATTTGTATGAGGACCCAAAACAATTTGTGCATAGGGTCCATACCATGGGATAAAACTAAATATTTTTACCATGGTGAAAGTAGAGTGAAAAAACCTCCACATATAGTTTCATGATTAGAAGAAAAAACCAGACTATTGGGCCAAATAACGAGACATACCACAGATAAGAGGAAGGTGAAAATATTAAATTCCTAAAGGAAAAATAAAAAATTAATTATGGGATACTTTTTTCTAACATATCACACAATATACTTTTGGGAGAGGTTTTTAAGACCTTGAATATTCCATGAAATGAAATTCATTTCATAGTATCATTCATGTTATCCTCAAACACAAGAGAGGATAAACTATTAGGAAAAAAAAATGAATCTAGATGGAAGGAAGGATAAATATCCTAAATGGGATCACTTTTCATTTTCCTAGTGCTTCATCTTGTAAGGAATCCCTCAAGGGATGGTTGCAAGAAAGACCAAAGGAAGCCGAAGAACCAAAAATTAAGGAAGCTAGATAAAGAGTACAAACCCCCATTAGGCGAGGAAAAAATTCATTCTTATTATTTTTTCTAAGAAATAGGGGTAACTATGATATTCCCCTCTTGAAAAATATTTCAAACACTCTTTTTGGGAGAGGAACTCTTTTGCATATTAGGTTCCGTAATGTCTTGGCCTCGTGAAGAAGATGAGGAATCTTGCTTTGACTGAAAAGACAAAGTGTGCTTTCCTTTATGGACCATATTATTCCATATTTCATCTTATTTAGAGGTTTATGTAGACTGAGAAAAAATGACCTCCATAGGAGGAGATTAAGTCCTTTGATTTGCAAGAGGATGATCCTTAATTTTATTCTCTACAATCTAAGATAGAAAGCATGTATTGGGAAACTTTAAATAGATCACACAATGTGATTAACAATACCCTCCATCCTGAATCTCAATTATCTCTTTGAGGTATTTTGGTAAATCAATTTCTATGCAAACCATATTCTGGAGATGAGCATGGAAAATAATCTGGCTAAATGGAAGTAAACATTATGAGGGTTTATGCTATATTTTGCAAAAAGAGCAGAAAAAGAAAAGGGAGACCTGGAAATTATACCCAAATTGGAACCTTAATATTTTTTTCATCAGAGATAGAAAAGTATTGTGACCAAAGCCGAAAGACCAACAAATAATATTATATAAACAAGGGATCATTTTTTGGAAAACCTTCCACATGAGATGAGTTTCCAAAACAAAAGAAAATGAAAACCTTAGTCAGTTTTTGAATGCCATCCAAGCGGATCCCATGAGGAATTTATGCCTTGGAAACCCAGTCCTACACCATATGTTTAGGAGGAACATGGCCCACAAAATAACCTATTAAGGTAATACTTTCAAGCTATTCATAGGCACTATCAAAATTTTCAACTGGTAAACCAACATTTGGGGTTGAATAATCCTTACCTCGCAGAAAAATTTCACCACAAACTCATAGCGACATTTTATCGATCGATCCACAATCTCCCAAAACCATAGCTCCAATGACAACATAAACTATTAAGCTAAAGTTGGCTAGATCCATTAAAATAACCCTAAACTTTCTTACAATAAATGTGGAATGAAATATTTGGAAGATGTCGACAGTACAAAAACCCTAAAAATAAATTATCAATTCATTATTAGGTGCATTTAGTTTTCTAGCAATTGTATAGTTACACTTTCCTACTCGTTCATTCTTTGTCTCCTTAATAAATGCATATTCATACATTATTTCAACATCTCAATCAATACATTTATCTTTGTGATGATTTATTATTTTCTCCATGAGGGTTTATAGTTTTTTCTTCTCTTGGGAGTTTGATCACTCCAACTTGGCATCAGAGCTTATTTTACATTTTAATCATGTCAAATAAATTTATCTCTTCAACGAAATATTATGTTCTCCAACAAAGTCTATTTTTGTAGATTTTTGACCTAGCAGTGGATTTTATATTCCAACAGGAAACAGAGAAGGATTACTTAATTAAGAATTACTTGTAGGAATAATTAGAAAAAATAATGGAAAGAAACTAAATAAACACTATTACCTATAGAGGCTTGAGAAATACAAGGAGAGAAATAGATATATTAGGAAATGTTGTAAGAAATAGATGAGAGAGTCGTATAGCTTAGGAGAAAGTTGTAACTATTTATAGAATGAAAAACTATGCAAGAGAGAGAAAGGGGGAGATTAAATAAAAATATTAGATTCAAGAAATGAGAAGATAAAAAAAATATACTTTCACGACATTTAGAGTCATCTTGACCCATTTCTGCTAACCTAAGAAGGTGGCAAGTGGAAAAATATCAAAAATAATCATTCAATCAAAACCTATTCTATATATGGAATAGTAACCCTATTGTTAACTCATCAAAACCCCCACCACAAGTCTAGAGTCTATAATTGTGTCAATAATACTAATGAAGCTCTAAATCAAGTGTGTGAAAATTAAATAAACCAAACATACCTAGAGACACATGATAACCTTGAATCCTTTATTCTTTAATCATTCGTAGCCTTGTAGAGAATAGCATTTTCTCTCAACACTAAGCAATAGAAATGGATGGCATGAAAAACTGAATTTTCATTGATTGATGATTCAAGAAAGATAACTATATGATATAAATAAAACAATGTTATCATGTAGGCCCTATTTCTTGATGTAGAGGGTATATAAGAAAAATGGGATTCATGTAGGTCCAAGAAAGTCATGGATTTAGATTTAGAGGTAAAAATATGATTGAAAAATATTAAAAGGTGATAGGAAAGTGAATAGGATTGAGAGGTTAAGTGGATGGAAGGATAGGATTAAGAGGTGCATTGAATTTTTGATTGGTAAATTTAAGTTAAATGAACCTAGTCATGTGAGGAGAAGAGAGAGAAAAGGGGAATGAAGAATAAAGATACAATTGTTGACTGAATTTTAATTATTATCCATGTGAACAAATTGGAGATATAATATTACAAATATAATAATTAATTAATAGGAATATTTATTTAATTAATTATTGAAAAGGGTGGTATTAGGATAATAAAATAAATAAAAATATATAATTGAGAAAATAGATTGAAAATATTAAAATAATTAAATAGACAATAAATATTTTTTTAACTAAGAACGTTTTTAGGTGTCTATATTTTTCCCCTCTTTGAGGCAATTTAACTAACGACATTTTTTCAAAGAATAAAAATAGATATTGTACATACCCCTCAAAGAATTTGCTGAAAATTTGGGAAAGTGTATGTAATAAATTGACACAAAGTGGGAGAAGGATTAGTAAGATAGGTGGTATAAAACTAAGTAAATGGGATGAAAAGGGGACTGGGACAAGAAAAACTGGGTTGGGGGTGAGAAAAATGACAAGACATAAAGGGATAAGAGATAGGGAACAAATATATAGTAGGGTTGGGGTAGATTTAGGTTCATTTTATCCCTCTCCTTTAAAGAGTACATTTTTGTAGAGTAAAGAGAGATAACAATAAAATTGGCCAACATTCTAGGTGCATATCATTGGTTCAAGAGGTCTTCTTTATTCAAGTGGTGGAAGGATTTTATAAATTTTGTCTGTTTCTAACCTTTAGATCCCTCTGAGGTAATTAATGCATCAAAAATAGGATAAGAAGATATATAAAGTCATAGTGCACTGATACATTTGGTGTAATTAATGTGTGAGTAAATAAAATTACACTAATTACATCCAATTGAAGCTTTATAAATTATTATTTCTCTTTAACTCCACAAGTGAAGGGAGTCAACACTATTGATAAAATGACACATTTGATTATGAAATTTGTAACTGATAAATTTATTAAAATGAATACTAAAATAGAATTATTAATGAAAATTATCTTGATTGAAAGATATATTAGCATAATTGATGAAACTATAAGTCTCATAGGAATTTTTTGCAACTTGTGAAGTTTCAGAGTTAACTAGATAGTGATTTCTAATAGGCTTTTTTACTAATTATCTTACATGTTTGAACATTACTAGATTAGTTGTATTGATTGTATGAATCCCTAGATACTATGATCTCATGGTAAAGGCATCCTCTAACTTAAAGTATGCCACCCCTCATGAAGAATATCAATCATTTGAAATTTTTCTTGACTGGGTCATGAAACATTATTTTCTTTCATGCGATTTGGACTAATCTCTAAGTTATAAGTATGTTGGATGAGAGATGAATCAATGAGCATAGCTCATTTCACCTATTGATATTGAGATGATAGTGAGTATTGAAGATTTTTGGAAGATTATGAAGAACTTTAAACATCGGGAGTATATCACCTATGACATTGATAGAAGTGAGGAGGCTCTACAACAAGCATATAAGGATGATGACTTAGAGAACTATGCTAGAGGAATTAGTTGCATACTAATGGTATAAATATATGTTCCATCATCATAGATGTTAAATAGAGTAATTGAGGGAATAATTTGTCCCAATAATAAGTCAAACAATTTCTCTATTAGCTAGAGGTTCTCTCTAGAAAGCATGGTTATGAGAAAGAATTGGTTTCCTTGGGTCCATGTATCATGAGGAATTAATTGATTGTGAAATACCATATCACGTGTCCTCATATTAGGGGGTTTAAATTGAAAAAAATAGGGAAATATATTTCCTATATTAGGGGGATGTGGGGGCAGGGGTGGGGAGCGGAGGACGGGGGAAGTGTTGGGGATTAAGAGTGTTTGTAGAGGAAAAGAGGTGTATGGGGTATTGGTGTGGGGTGAAAAAAGAGGTTGGGGTTACATTTAAAAAAAATAGGGGTATTATTTAGTATTCCACAAATGCATTTATTATGACCTAGGTTAACTAAGTGAAGCCCCCGTATTATTTTTATCATTGTATTTGTACAATGTTTCACACTAAATTTTCTAGTGTAATTTTTAGGGTTTATAAGTAGGGAAGACTCTCCTACAAAATTAGTATTCAAAGAATATATTAGTCACTCAACCAGTTTTTATGAGATTTAGGGTTGTAGGTTATCTATATATAGAATTTATATTTAGATATCATGACTGATCCCAAGCTGGCTAAGATTAAAAAAATGGGGAAAAATTCTAGATAAATCAAAACAAGTAATATAAAGATCATACATTGACTACAAGGATAATTTAGAATATTATATTTCATACCTTCCTTATGTGTTTTAAATCAAATTTTTTATCATTATGATATTATATGTGATTCAGTTAAATTATGGATATTCCCTAGGGGATTGTTATGTTTGTGATAAATCACATGGAGAAACATTTGTTGGCATCTAGCGTAGAAAAAGATGTGAATATTATAGAGTTTTGGAACTTATCACCCCATCCATGAGATATGAAACAAGATATTGTAGATGTAAGTATGACAAACAATTTTGAGGCCTAGTTCATCGATCATAGACCACTAAAATTAATAAGGTTACGAGAGTCTATCCCTAGGTTGGATGACTATGAGAACCAATAACTTGGGAAGAAAGTGTTGAGTGTTAGGATTAACGAGACATAAATAACAATTACATGCAGAAATTTAACCAATAACAAAGAATAATAAAAAAAAACATAAGAGAAAAAAAGACACAAAGATTTAACATGGTTCACCCAATCCCTGGGCTACGTCCACCAGGTAGTAAAGTCCAATATTATTCTTATCCAATGATTACAATCAGATCGCAATGTGTTGATCCCTTACAAATCAATACCATCGTAAAACATACAACATAATAATGATACCCTAACCCTAAGCCAATTTATACAAAATTTATGTCACTTTAGAGTTAAAACATGTCGGCCCAAAAATTGCATTGCAAAAAGGTAAAACACTTTTCTAGATAGTACTTCCCTGATTATTCACCACAATATAACATTGAGGAGGTTTGTATAGGATCATTAGGGTGGAAGGGGTGATGGTTAGGATGGAAAGGGAGCCATAAACATGGTATAGGTAGAGGCACAACATGTGCCACTATCTTAGCCATCCTTAGGCCATATGTGAGACTATAGATGTATCCATAGGTTTAGGATCAAGATGATTAGATTGTTCTCATAAAGGTCATATAAGAACATGTGGCAGACCTATAGGATTTTTAGGATTGAAGAACACTGTGGGGGAGGGGGGGGGTGAATCAGTTTTCTAACAAATTTACAATTCAACTACAATTTTCATATCAAAAAAATCAAGACAACTGAGAGTGAAAGATAATACATTAAGCATAACATCATAACATGATAATTTTTATCATGGAAACCCCGTTAGGGGATATACCACGATAGGGGCAAAACCCACAATATGATTTACTTTTGTAGAAATAAAGTTTCTAGTTAAGGGTGAGATTACATTAAAGGGGAATGTGCATGCATTCAGGCTTACATCCTAGAGCTCACTACTCAATTAACAATACTACCATCAAGGCTCACTGCTTCAGCAATTTGATAGAAAAAAAATAGGACTCACTGTTCCAATCATGAACTCACAAACAAAATCAAGTATTCTAATATTGCTCTAGTGAAGTGTACAACAGATCAAATGACATGTAAACTTATGAACAATGTTCCTTTCATAGTATATCAAATACCTTAACCTTTGCATCACAATATCTTTCACTATCCATATAATCCATCTCAAAGACTCGATCTCATATACCTTAACCTTAAAATCTCCATGCCAACCAAAATCATAATGTGTACATCATGTAACATGTTGGCTCTAACTACTCCATCGATCAAATTGATTATACTATTGATCCAATAGGATCGGTGCTCAAACTAATAGTCAATTGTCTATGTCTCTATCTCCCACTTGTT
Source organism: Thuja plicata (assembly GCA_018584345.1). Classification (NCBI taxonomy): domain Eukaryota; kingdom Viridiplantae; phylum Streptophyta; class Pinopsida; order Cupressales; family Cupressaceae; genus Thuja; species Thuja plicata. The sequence continues at coordinate 1,329,227 of MU226511.1, forward strand.
AACCTGATACTCAAGAAATCATAACTTCATCAAATATGTGATCATAAACATAGATGTATATATTTATTATGAATCACTTCATGTAATCACACAAAAAAACCATAGCATATGTGTTTGTACCGATCATAATACCAAAACTATATCATTGTACCAGTAAGTCTGTACTTAACCAATTTTACTATCAGACCTTTGGTATCACAAAATTGTGTTAGCCAATCTTCTGCATGATGTGTAGTTTCCATCAATGACAACATACAATCTATCCATTTGTGTCTCAACATAAAATATCCCCCTTTGGCATTGATGGAAACACTTAGTGAAAAAAAAAAAGACAAAGTGTCAAAAATGCCACACTAGGACATTTGAGGCCAAATTTCGACGACAACTTCTGACAGATGATATTTTTTGTTAATTTGTTTTTTTCTTTAAATGGTCCCCAATGGTTTTGGGATTTTGATGGGTTTTAAATAGACCATTGGAATTCTGATAGTTGCGGGGTATACATGAAAAAAAAAGTGAAACGACGAAATCATTTTTATTTTTGATGAAGAGAGAAAAGGAGCGAGATGAAGCAAAATTGGGGACAAAGCTAAGCGCAAAGACAATGTAACTGGCTGGAGGGTAATTTCTTGTATCTCCTCTTTCTTCATCTCTGATCTATGATGGTATCCAAAGGTATGTGATTTCTAGACCATTACTTGTTTCAAATAATAGGAAAAATGTAATTTGTGCCCTTGGGGTTTATTTTTTAGCAGTGAATGTTAACAATTGCAGTGATTATGATATGTCCATTGCTTTTCACCTAATGTCCATTTCCTTCATTTATTTCATGTATTTAGTTATAAACCCATGCCCTCTAATCTGATCATGACAATGTTTCTTTATCAATTGTAGAATACAATAATAGTAGTTAGAAGCACATGTGCTTAGATAACTACTATTACTATATTGTACGATTGATAAATTAACACTTGGAATTATATGATACTTATTGGTGTTTTAATACTTTATGAAAATTCATTATCTTTGCGATTGTCCCTAGCACCTAGTTAAGCACATGTAGGTAGGTTGGTAGTAACCAATGATTGAATTTAATTTAAATTTTTTAATCATCTTAAGTAAATACATTTGTGCATACTTGTTATCAAAGCAATCCATGAGACCATATTTATTTGTAACAATCCGCCAAACAATGTGCTTGGTCTCTGCATTTCTCGCTCCTTTAACCGAAGTCCACTTTACTTTTGGCACCACTTTTCTTGGTATAGATGCTTAAACTCTATTATCATTGAATACATTCTCTCCTTGATGTCAACCAGACAAGACAAAATATAAGTATTTGTAGAATTTTCGTAGTAACATTTTCCAATGCTGTAGTAACCATAGTTTTGCAATGTATAGTTCATATACCATTTAATTTAAATTCACTAATGAAATTACTTTTTCAATTTATATTTTATATTCTATTACTATAAACACAATTTTCATTACAAAACTAAATTATTTGAAGAATATTATAATATATAAATTGATTTTTAAATTTATGATTTGTATCACTTTCATCTTGTTTTCTTTTAGACTAATTGGGATATGCTTCTATATTTTATTTCCTTCTTATTGTATATCATGGATTGATCTTATTGAGGGTCACTTCATTTTTATTTCAATTTCAGTCACCATATTATATGCTATTAATCTCAAATTTTGACTCTTTACCATGCTTAATCTCATGCAATACACGCCCTCTACTTTTGTCCATAGTTGGGTCTCTGTCATTGCATTTCATTCACTATTCTTAGGCTTCTTCATAATGTATTCTTCATGGACTTGTCAAAACATTCCATGATAATACTATACTCTACTGGCACATTGTAGCTCCTACACCAGTATTATTCATGAATTGCCACTCTTCTTCTCTTTACAACAATTGCTTTGACTCATGTTATTCAAGGATTTATGCATGGCCACTTCATTGATGCATTTTTTCAATGTTTTATGACCCTTGTGATGGATTCTTCTCTTTATCTATGGTACATGACATTAGTCATTGTAGCCTCTTCTTATACCATACCTATTTCTCCAGGGGACCCTATTTATTGGGATACTTCTATTAATTGACAGATCTAGATACCCTTTTGTCTTTGATCCATTAAATGTCGTTGCACATTGTCTTGTTTGCTACAAATAGCTTCCATTCAATATTCAACAAAGACTACTGTCCTGCTAACTACATAGAGTCTTTGTTTGATTTCTATGTTTGTTTTTAGAATCATTGGCATTTCTTGACATTGTATCCAATTTGATTTTGTGACTTAAAAAATCACTACCATAGACCTATACAATACTATCTTGATTCTTATTAGTGATTTTTTTTTCATGCATTTTATCACTATCTCCAAGAGTGAATAGCATTGTTCCCTTGGTGATTGGTGACACCATTTTATGCCTTTGTTCACATTTTTAATTTTCTACTAGCGATAGGGATCATTATTACTTGTTTTAAATGAGTGCCTTGTTTATTTCTTCCACTTCCTTTAATCTCTTTCATGCTACTATGGCATTGCTATTTTAATAGTGATTGACACTTTCCTTTTGTTTCAGTGTATATTCATTGTCTTTGATACATTTTATTTCATTGTGTTTACTGACTCTTGAAATTATTGTCATGTGATTCAAATGGCGTGCCTTGTAATAGATAGAAATCCCCTTGAACGTTTCTTGTTCATCATTTCTTAGCTTGTTTGATATTTATAACTAATGATTCTATACTCTTTACTATTATTTGACTTACCTTGAACCATTTCATGCATATATTCTATTACATCTTTGGGTCGTTGAAGGGTACCATTTCATTTCACTATCATTATTGAATTTGTATCATTACTTCATAATAGTAAAAGCCTTCCTCTCTTCATGCATGACAATTAGTATTTGATCATTGTCTCTTTTCTATTGTGATAGAAAATGAACAAATTCTAAGAACATGATAATTTACTATAACTAAAATATGGTGTACTTCCATTGAATCCTCTATTGCAACATAATCTCAAACTTTAGTACATCCAAAGTAGAAATCATCAAGAAAAGAAATATCTCCAAATTTATCTGTGTGAGAGAGAATCAAAGTACTCTCTACCTGATGATTATTTAATTCATATATTTATTAACATAATGATTTTAGAAATAAGAAAAAGTCATTGGATATTAAAAAAAAACTTTGATCATTACCTGGACTTTGTAAATGAAGGAAATAATTCAAACTAAGGACACATAATCTATAATTGACACATCATTTGTTAGCTAGGACAATATGCATAATAATCAATCCAAAAATTTTATTTGCTAGCAGTAGAACTCGTATCTATTTGGTTCATATGATCCATCTCAATCAAACTTTTCAACATTTCACATCTATAAAACAATGTTGATATAGATGGAGGAGCATGATGGAAGATTCCAGTAAATCATATTTCTTAGGGCTTTATGATTTTTGCAAATTGTTTTTTTTTTTTTTTCCTGCATCTTCTTTTGGTTCTCTTTTTCACTTTCACCCTTAGTGTAAATATGATCTTAACAACAACAAAAGTAGTTTCTAATGGATCTCATGGTAGTGGTCTTAAGGGAAGATGTAGTGGGTCATATTTGGATGAAATTGGTAATCCCTACACCTCCTTCCCAAGTCAATGAAAATATCATCACATTGAGTGGTGATTCCCTCACCTAATTCATTGTATTCCAAGTGAATTTAACCATTTTTCTCTTATTTCATTACTCATCCTTTTTGTTTGGTATTTGGGTTGTTTTTTGTTTGGTTGGATTTATAACCTTTCTTCTTTATTTTCTCTATGATAATTGTTTATACTTTTGGGATCTATTGACTTTGTTATTTTGTGTGGGAGTTAATACAATGTGTTAGTTCTTTCTGTATTACTAACAAAATTGGAGTCGGATCTAAAAATTACCAAGATATCTCTTGGAACACTGAGATAAATCTCTAAAATTAGCTTCACATTGTAGCCTATTTTCAAATGCTCATTTTTATCCAGTGTGAAAGATGATAATAAACTTAAAAATGTTGAGTGTTTTCTTATAGAAAATGAATATTTCCAGCCTCTTTCCATTTCCACCTCCATTATTTTTCTTCTTCATGTAGGGATTTGGAGCATTTGTCAGCAACCATAAGATTCTGAAGGGTAAAAGCACAATATTATGTCACCCTTTTACAAAGGAAAATGTTAACAACACCAAAATTGTAAAACTTCAAGGGCATAAAAGTCACATTTATGTTGAGAATTTTGAAGATGATGTAAACTGATGAAATGTGTGAAATAGGATGAATTATATGCCTGCAATTTTTTTAAAAAAATTTAACCAAAATTAATATGTTTTATGAATTGTTTAGGTCTATTTTTCATTTCCTGAAAAAATACTATAAATCAGGGAGTTTACTTTCTGCCAAACCATTATAAGTAAAACATTGTTTTTTCCTCCAATTTTAGAATATGTTTTCAATCTATAGTTTTCCTGTTATAAGTTTTCAAAGTTGAACTTACCTGAAATCAACAGTTTTTGTCCCCTGCCACTTTTTCCCTATCAAAACTATACCAAAAACCAAATAAATTACATATTATTGAAGAGGAATCTCTTCTCTAGTGTTTTCTATGATTTTAAAAAAAAATTGAATTGATTTAGCATTTTTTTATATTTTCCAAATCAACGACTTCTCAAAGCTTTATATACCTACATGTAGTTTTTAGAAAATTTGTTCAACATTTTGTAGTCAAAATAATATAAAATTTATTGTCAACAATCTTCATTTTGAGATCTAGAAAAGGGTACTTTTAGTTTTTTTTTATTTTCTATTTTGAGTAGAGAATGGAATGGAAGAAGTGCAAACTTCTAGATTTTTTGTATTTTTGGAGGTTTGGCTACCAACATGGCATGCGACCTAGGTAGACTCTGCCTAGTCGGACTCATCCCATTCATACTGGCCCTCTTATTGGCTTGTGCATGAGCTAACTTGGCTACATAGGTGCCACGTAGGTGGCATTCGGTGCCATGTTGACTGGGTTCAATCTGATTGGGCTGAGTCTAACTGGGCCGAGTCAATCGAGTTAGCTTAAAAGGTGACTGATTATTGTGCTTTTACCGTGTATATTTTCAAGCTTAGAACTAATCTCCTTTTTCTATGTGAAAATCCACCAAAAGTAGAATTATTCTATCCTTTAATCTTCTTTTTTATTATGTTCTCCTTCTGAGAGACTTACATAGTTGAGCTTTTGATAGGGGCATTCTACCAACTTTTAAGACATGCTTTAAATCAAATATGCAGCTCCATACATCTCTGGATTTTTATATCTTTTGGTCATTATTGGTGAAAAATGTGGTCATTGTTGTACAATTCAAAGTCATTTTTACAATTTTATGGCCATTTTTCTTAAAATCTTACTCATTTTTGTTCTTTCAATAGTCAATTTCTATTATATTAGGCCATCCCATTTAGTATTCTACGAAAATGATATATCAATGCAATTTTGTTTTTTTTTGTGAAATTTTTGACTTGTTGCTGGAATCAATAGTTATATGTTCTGACATTTGTGATCATTCTTTACAAATCATTTAGTTAATACATAATTGTTTCTAACATTTTCTTTTATCTCAAAACAAAAGCATGAAACAATTAAATCATATGCCTTTGGATACCAGTGAAGGACAACTTCTCATCGTTGTACTAACTACTCCACAATGTTAAACAAAATACTTTTATGCATTCTTTGCCATACTTCCACTTTGCATTGTGTCATAGGAAGGAGATCCATTGTTCCTATTTTACTTGTGCATTTTAGTGATGAGATGGTTCTGGGAGATCACTACTTGAATATCATGGAAGTGACCCCACATCATGTAAGCTATCAACCTTAGTTTGAGGAATGCTTACAACTCTTACCTTGAAAATAAAATCATTAAAATATTAAATCACATACCTTTGGATACCATCAAACACATCAAATTTCCCCGTTCTTATACCAACTCCTCTACAGTACTAAACTAAATTATTTTAAGCATTCTTTGGCATATCTCTAGTTTGCATGGGGTCAAAAAAATGAGATCCAATTTTCCTATTTAACTTTTGCAGTGTACTGATGAGATGGGATTAGGAAATCCTTAGTTTAATATCGTGGAAGGCAACTAGTTTAGTTTTATTTAGAGTGCACAAAAGACTAGTCAAGCTCTCTACAAATTTGCATATGTTATCAAATGAATCTGTGGAACTAGAATCTTTAGCTTTAGTTGTCTTGAGATTAGATGTTGGCAAACTTGTTACACCCCCATAATATCATTTAATAACTAACTTTTACAATGTTGGAAGTAATAAGGCAAGTGGACTTAATATTAAACTAATCAATGCAGCTTGTAACACTCCAAGTGATGTCTAATTTTTCTATTTGTTAAAAGAGTGTTACATTGCATAATCATATAGCATGTTTTCAGGGTGTTTTAGTTTAACAATATTATTTTGTTTTGTTTTTTCAAAGATTTCCTGGCTTGAAGAGTTCACGTGCTTTGAAAAAATTTGTATCTTGTATCAAGTGAGTGTCTTAAATGTTGAGAGACTTGTGAATAGAGTTTCAGTCACATTCTAGTGATCACTACGATGACATGTTTTTATAATAGGTTGGATTTTTATCATCCAATTCTTATCTACCATTAAGTGTGGATTTAAATTCAACTCAAGTGCTATAAATCGTAGTAGAGTTGTAAGCTAAGAAATGCACATATTTGAAACCCTGGTTTTTCTCTTCTTTTGAAAGAATTTTCAGAGCATGTATTTTATTGGCAGATGCTACAAAGAAATCTTGCAGTATCAATTATAATAACTACACGTTTATCATTTTTTACCCTTGAGAAGGGCTAGTAGTTTACCATTTATTTAAATTTGAATGACATCAATATTAACAAAAAGAATTTAATTGTAATACTTGTCAATGGGGTTGTGTAGAAAGCTTCTCATGTTGTAGACCAAGGTTCAAATCTCCCTAGTTAACATCTTAGCTCTGGTGTGTGAGTTAAAATGGGATCCTTGCTTCGGTATGTAGAGCATTACCCCATAGGTGATGTTGCAGGAATTGATGCAATATAAATGATGTTAGAGGGTTTGATCCAATCTCCCTTAAGGAGGTAGTTGGATTGTGGTTGCAGGTGCATAGTCCAATAAGAGTGTCATAAGTGTGTGGATAAAGGGTTGTACATCTTGCATAATATTTAGGGGGACCTATAAGTATGTGCATCACTAGGAGTTAACATTCTTACAGCCACTTCATGTTTTTTTATGTATAATGGATAATATATTTAATGTGGAGGCTCACATTGGAAAATTCTATTTAATTTAATATTAGAAAAATGGTTTTAATTTACTACTTGGTTATATTTGTGGCAGCTTATGTCTATGTAAGAAAGTAAATGTTTAATATTTAAGATGGGTTGGGTGAGTGGGTTGTCTTTGTATTGAGTCTTTCTAAGGAGTGCATATGTGAAGCATGAATCTCTGGTAGAGACTCTCTGTGTTTCAATCTATCTCCTTGTTTTAAGACCAGTTGTGCATATGACTATCATGTTTAGTCTTGAATCTATTTCAAACTTTAGTTCAAATTTTAGCTTGACTCCAATAACCTCTATAGTAGGAAAATTCCACTTTTATGTTGAAGTGATGGGCGCTCTTTTGCTTTATAGATATGGGAAGTGAATGGTCCTTGAAACACCACATGTTAGCAACTGAAGTTTTGAAAATCCTATCAATTCATTTCCATTAGTAGGTCTGATGATTCTTTGGTTGTTTTTTGAACACCTCTGTATGCCATTGTGCATAACTAAAATTTTACACAACCTGACTTAACTGAAAAGGTGTTCAATGCTTTCCACCCACTGGCCTCTAAATGGTTTCTTCAATCATCTACTTTTCAAGGCACAGACTGAATCTTGCATGGCTTTACTAAGCTTACTTGAGTAACATGCCTTGCTCTGTGTGGTTCCACAAGGTTTCACACTCTATTTTTGGAAGACAAATATATGCTCATGTGGCTCTAATGTCTCAATGGCTACTTTTTGTGTTACTAAAATATATCATTCTAGCATCAAAACCACAAGCCAAAACCATTGATGCACGCTTCACAAATCCAAACACAATAGTTGATCTATTGTACAGACAACTAAAAGAAAACAAAAGAAATGAAAATGGTTTGAACTGGTACAAGATTGCTCAGTCCCTAGGATGCTTTTGTATCTGAAGTATCTTGGGACAAAAATATTATTTTAATGAAAATTCCAAATAAAATCCTATCTTATAGTGTTCCTTAGTCTTAATTGAGGATGACAGGCACATGGTCGCTAAATTGGACTTGCATAGTGCAGTTAGATTAAAAAAAGCATTTGAAATTTGCATCAACAAGTAGAATACATCAAAATTAATTGTTATGAATAAAAACACCTTGAATAGACTACATTGAAATCAATGTAGTAAGGCCATGTCAAGGCCATAGTTAGTATTTTATGTTTGTTTAATGCAATTGGTATTGGATGTAAGGCCATTAGTGCCACAAATGTACCCAATTGGCCTATTGGGCCCTATTGGTCAAAGGTGGTCAAATAGATTGAATTAGGTTGAATAGGCATTTGAATAGTGGAAATGGGATATTTGGATCATATTTGATGTGTTTTTAAGGTTCACAAAGTTATTTGGTGTTAAAATGTCAAAGTTGATAAAATCTTGCAAACGTTTCTCAAAAATTGTTTTCAAAAAATTCAAGGTTTTGAAAGGGGTGATTATTTTGGTAGTGAAGATGAGAAGAAAAATACAATTCATTAGTTAAATGTTTTGTATATAAACTGGGTACTACTTTTTTAGGTTGTTTTAGCTCATTATTTTGTAATGTAATTTTTCAATTTCATGTATTTTATCTCCTATTTATTAGGTGCATGAGATTAAGGTTGAATGTAAGAGTCTTATAATGTTGAGTTACCTCTGGATCTTGAGTTTTTGATACTCATATGATGATCTTTCTCAACAAGTATTTTATTCTATTTTTGTTTTTTGAATAACATATTGGGTAAATACAAAACTATGTATTTCTACAGGATAGTCAACGCAAAATTGAAGCATTAAACAAGACTTGATCAAGTTGCAGGTCAAATGTGCACTAAAATAGTAACTAATGTAGAAAAAAAATAAGTAATCTTTCATGTCTACATTTTTTTATTTTCTGAGATTACATCCATGTTCTATATTCACGGAATGGTTGAAAATTGAAATTTTCAATATGATAAAAGTACTGATGGGTGTTGTTCCCTGCACCCTCAATCAACAACTTGCCTCCATTTTTGGTCTAAATTTGCCTCCATTTGTTGTTCCCTACACCCTCAAAAAGCTTTAGATAGGCATATTTTTCATTTTAAGATCAAAGATAAAGGCCCCCTTTTTATGCACACACACACACACAAGATAAAGGCCCCCTTTTTTATGCACACACACACACACACACACACACACACAACATATATAACCTTCACCATGTAGATTTTCCTAAGCACTAATGGGACCTTACCCTGCAACTAATGTATTATTGTGAAAATCATCACAAATCCATTTTTTGTCGGTACTAGATCCTAGTAGTGCTTGGTCAAATTTGATGCACTTCTGATACATTTTTTGTAGAATATATATGATATTTTATTTTGATTTACAAACTACTATATTGTTTGAATATCTGTCTTTCTTGCCACAATAGGAAAGAGTTTGAGGTGGAAGACTACAATAGAAGAAGTATTTCAATTTGGTATACTATAATAGAGCATCATTTCATAAGTAAGTTTTCAACTTCTATATATAATTAGGTTATAGATAATCTAACTGAAGAAGGATCATGTCAGACAATCTAAGTGAAGCAC
>MU226511.1:1339417-1405283 GCA_018584345.1 Thuja plicata
ATATATATGAAATACACTTGATGATGAGATCATTATCATGGTTTATTTCTATTCATCTTTTTTCTATAGGTCGACCTCCTTAGAGTAGTACGTGATATGGAGCATGGAGGTGCGAATATGGAGAATATGGTTTTGGAAGTGGAGGATCATGGAGGTACGAATATTGAAGCTAAAGATTATGATCGGATGGAAGATGACGATCATGTGCCAGAAAACACATTAGAGGTTGATGGTACTAATACATTGATCCATGACACATTTTGTACTAGCGCAATTGATGATGATGATCAAGATGATGTTGATGTTATCCATGATATACCTCTACTTGAGAAGGCAGCCATGACCCTTTACGAAGGCTCCCAAACAAATCGTCTCTCTATGTATTGTTGTTGTTGAACTTGAAGGTTATGAATGGTTTATCCAACATAATAATGTCACGTATGCTAAGGTATGTCATATATTCCATTATAGTAATTAAAGGGTGAAACATGTACCATAAATATTTTTAATATTAACAACTTATATTTTTTTATATAGATTTATAGGTGAGTTTTTGTTACCACCATCAAACATTCTCCCTCGCTCATACCGAGAATTATGTGTCATTATGAAAGCTATTAGAATACACTATCAAGCGATAGATGCCTACCCTAATAATCATATTATTTATCATAAAGAACATGAATTTGCAATAGAATGCAAAAAATGTCATACAAGCAGATATCAAGCAGATCAAATAACAAAAAAGGTGTCTCGTAAGGTTCTTCCTTACATCCCCATTATACCACATTCGCAAAAGATTTTTTCAGGTGTAGTAGCTTGGCACAATTTATGGATTACCATACACGCAATAGGAGTTGAGATGACAATATTCAAATTCCTGTGGATGGTTCTTCATTTAAGGACATAGAGGAAAAGTGGCCAGAATTTATTGAAGAACCTCAAATCTCTAGCTTTCATTGGTAGCGAATGGTGTCAATCCATTTGGAGAGCTAAGATTTGTTTGGCCTATTTTTCTCATCAAAAATAACATTCCTCCATGGATGTCAATAAAGAGGGAGCACATTATGTTGGCAATCATTGTTCTAGGCATTTGATCATTTAATACTTATATGCATGTAATTATAAATCTTGCAGTAAAATGGTCACAATAATTATGTAATGTTATTGTTCATTCAACTAGGTAAATACCAAGCTAAAGATATGAATGCATATATTGAGCCTCTTATCGACGAGCTGCTGGAGTTATGGAATGGTGTCACCATGTATGACATCTCTAGACAAATAGGACACAGACAATTTCAATTCCATGCAATGCTTGTATGGACAATACACGATGCCCCAGGGCTAACACATTTTTCTGGTATGTTATGGTGAATTCAAGTTGTACACGATAATTATAAATATAAAAATTAACATATCTAATCTAATTGTATCATTATCTTGTAGGTCTTCAAACAAAAAGAAAATTTGCATGTCTAGCTTGTGGTCCAAAGATGAAATCTCGTCATTCAAAAGGTTTAGGAAAGCAGGTGTTTGATGAGTATAGGAACTTTCTCTATAGAAATCTTAAGTATCAAACTACCAAAAAACATCTTTTCAATGGGAAAGAAGAGACTAAATCTAAGCCACAAATAATGACAACTCACCTATGGAAGTTGGAATATAATAGAATTAATCGTCAAGTACTACCATCCTACCTAATGGTTTATGTTTGGAATTTATATATTTATATTATGTTTTGTTTTTTGATTATGTGATTGATGATCATGAAGGTCATCAAGGAAATACTGTTGAGCACCTTCCAAAGGGACTAGAAATTTATCCCAGACAATTAAGTAGGTCTCCCTACTACAAGTAGTACAAATTGTGCATTTTTTGATACTATGCATATTGGAAAGAATGTAATGGAGACATTGTGGAAGATATTGGATGGAAGGCATGACAAAGAAAAAATTGTCAAAATTTGTAGTGACATTCAGTAATCCAATCACACAATGAAAAATCTCATTGAATCAAATAGAGATGGAGAACGAATTAATATAAGTGCCCTTCTTTGTTATTAACAGAGCAGCCAAGTGATGCCATAAAATAAGGCATACGAAAAATTTGATTTCCCATTAGATTTTCTGCGAACATAATTAATACTATATCAAAAAAAAGTGAATTTGGGCCAGGGTTGAAAATGCATGATTAACATACCTTCATCAAGGTTAGTCATGTTCTTTTGTATTTACAATATATTTGTAAACTGCATGTACTTCTCATTGTATTATGTGAGAAAACAATGACATGATTATTTTTATAATTGTTGCAGTACGTGCTACCCCTATCTCTCCCAAAGAACTTAGACAATAACATAAAACAAGTGATATATGATCTTGGAAAATACATGAGGTAAGCAATTATATTTGTTCAACTTGTTGTATATGTAATATATTGTAAAGTCTCATTTTTATATGTTTTTGTGTCTTGAATATCTTATAGGTGGTTGTCATCTAAATAAATTCATAAATAAGATATAAAATATTGGAAGAGAAGAATTCCTCATCTAATGTGTGAAATGAAAAAGTGTTTACCTTAAACCTCTGTCAATGCACAAGAACACTACCTCATGCACCAAGTTGAGGAGATTGAATTGTGTGGACCCATACACACTCAGTCAATGTGGATGGTTGAGAGGCACTTGAAATTTTTGAAGTCTTTGGTTCGATAGAAGGGAACGTCCTAAGGTTTCTATGGTGGAGGGATATATGGTATACTAGACTATGGTGTACATTACTGAATATCTTCCTAAGCTTGCTGCAAAGATCCATATAGATCACATTTGGGATCTCAACACTATTATAAAATTTGAAGGGGAGTACTTGGTGGGGAAAGGTAGATTGAGGAAAGTGAGAGGTAATAAATTATAAGATGTTATTGTAGTTGTTAATTAATTCTTAATCTTCAAAATTAATCGGTTGTAAGTCATCTATTTATTTTTTGTATAACTGCTTGAGAGTGGGATGCAATACATTTGTATAGTGAAAACAATCAAGATTGGATGATGGTATGGATTGAACAATGTCATCATGTAGGTCACATATTAACATAGAAATATGTGTCTTCATTGGTTAATGAAGCTCATCGTAACGACGATCGAAATGTTACGCAAAGGGAAATAGATTTAGCATATGGTTTCAGATATTTCCAGCTACATATAAATTTGTTAATCCCCCATACGTTTATGAACTCTTGATGCAATAATTTATACATGTTTGACATATTTTTGCTGGTCAAACACCACAATGCTATGTTTTGCAATGGTCATAAATTTTTTAATCAAAAAGTTGGATGAAAAAGAAAATTTGTGATTGTGGGATAAGTGCAGCCTTTTAGGTGAATAATATTTCATCTATAAACGACTTACATCCTTGAGAGTCTGAAAATTGATACTATGGTATTTTGGATGATATACTTGAGTATGAATTTAATTCCTTCATATTAGTTCTCTTCATCGTTAGATGCTACAGGTTATGACTTAATCAAAATGTTCCTAATAGAACTATTATTAAACATGATAATGGATTTCCAATGATTAATACAAGGTGGTTTGAGCCATTTGGGGATAAGCCCTATGTTATTTCAAGCCAATGTGAGTAGGTATTTTAGTCAGAGGTTCCACATAAATCTGTTTGGTCATTTGTTGTTAGACATGATCCAAGAGGAATGCTAGCAAGGTATAATTCAATGGAAGAAGAAGATTGTGAACAACTAGAAGATGATGTAGATAATGATCATGAATGATAGTTAGTCGATGATGTTCCTGACGCAACTTTTCTTGAAGAAGAAGAAGATGATGATGAAAATGATTTTTCTACTTATGATGATGATGATGATGATTATGATGATGATGATGATGATGATGATGATGATGATGCTGATGATGATGATGATTATGATGATGATGATGATGTTGTTGTTGTTGATGGTGATGATGATGACGATGATGCTAATGCCGATGATGAAGACGATGACAATGACAGTGGTGGTGATGAGTTAGATGAAGAATAAGATCAATGACAAAAATGAAATGTATAGTTATGTGATCAATGCTTAATCTATTTAATATCAATTTCTTGATAGAAATGTACAGTTATGCAATCAATTCTTAATCTAATTAATTCATGATGTACCTTTTAATGTTTTTAATTCATATGTGATGCTTATGGTTTTTAATGTACTTACTATGTATTTTTTAGTATAGGTATCATGAATTTTTTAGCTAACATAAGATAATTGAATTACATATGTAGGTACCCAAACCCCTTTCACGAGCATCCCACAAAGTCTCATGGATTGACAGGTATAAGTCAATACACCCTATAGAGATTAATGTATTTCACAATTTGGAAAATATCTCGCATTACTTGCTACCTCTCTCATTTTTTGGAGTGCGTGTAGAAGCACATAGGTATTTTTCATATGTTTCTTCCTCGAGCAAAGGAAATATATGAATGGAAGAAGAAAGCAAGTCATGTAGTATGTATGAATTAGGAAGATCAACTAGAGGTCAAAAGACAAGAAGGGAATTCAATAAATGCATCAAATTTTTCCTTGCTCAAGGGGGGTCATGTTCTTATGATGATGAGATAAAATGTGACATCGAGGTTCCCTTTAGGTACCAATATCTATAGAAACAATGGGTCCCCAAGGAACTTCCTCTAATAAACATTGATTTTAGTGTTAAAGGCAAGATATATCGCATTGCACCATCGTCAATGCATGGTTTGGGCCTATTTTCCATGGATGGCACAAAGGTCTCTTACAAAAAAGTTGTCAAATTGATGGAGTATGTTGGACCTTGTTACGATTACAAAAGTTGGGTGTGAATTGTTCAATATAAAAAAATTATGTGTAGGAATGCACTCTCGGCAAGTTATATTCAACAAAAAGACAATGAGAAAAGTAAAAGAGTGGCTATATACATTGATGGAAGGCCAAAAGCATCAGGCAATATTGTAGGTTTTATAAATAGCACATGACTTGTGTCAATTATTAAGCAACCAAATTGCATATTTGAGGCACATGAGGGAAATCATGTATTTGGATGTGCGATAAAATCAATACATGTAGGGGAAGAGATTCTTATCAATTACAATTTGAATCACATAGATACAAAAAATTTTACTATCATGGGGGTGTAGGTACATACTATGCACCATTAAATAATTGATTTTTTTTTCCAGCCACATCTAGAGAGTCTCCTCACCATCCACCTCATCTCCATCATCATCTTCTAATGAAATTTATTAATCTAGTCCTTTCTAATTATTGGTTAACTTTAACTAATAACATAGGGCCAAAATATGGATTAGTCACATAGAGGGAATAATGATGATACTGCAGGCACTTCTTCCCAGCAGGTAAACCTCTTTGTTATTGTACTACAAATTAGATAGAAGCAAAATGTTAAATAGTGTTTTTTATTATGTTGTTTTCATCGTTGTTTCAGATTAATTCTAATAGTGTTATTAATATTATTGTCACATACAGGTGGTTAGTAGAGAAAGGGAAAGGAACCTGCAGTCCCTGAGGAGGAGTCCTTTGATGAGGACCTAGATGTTGATTTCAGTATTTGTGATGACCCTGCCTCTGCAATTAAAAAATGCCTCCAAAAATTTGAAAAAAGAGTGGCTCAATTGACATCTATATTCCCTCTTACTCTTGAGTCACAAAAGAGGGCAACTGAATTGATGCACCTATCTCAAAATTACAGAGTAAGTATTAATGTAATTTTTAATTATAAAAAAAGTTTAAGAATAGTTTTTATGTTATACTAGTCTTTTATGTCATTAAAAATAAGCTAATGTGTTTCTTTTACATCATTTTTTGCATAATTTTGATCCTCATGGCCATGACGAGGGTACTGTAGGTGGTTCACGTAGATCGCATGCTGGACCATCTTTTTTTTATGTTCTAACAATATTTTCCATGCTAATCACTATTTTTATTATGGTCTAACAATCTTATTCTTCAACACCTGTCAATGATGATTTACTATCTCTGCCTCATACAATGACAGGCTCAGATGTACTACCTCCTGCAATGTTGGCAATGTCGGCAATGCATAGCATGGCCACAGACGCCATGGAACCACATACTCGTACACATATTTTATTCTCTCTATCATTATATATATGTTTATTTCCCTTGAAGTATTGTTTCTTAGGGGTATTTTTAATGGATTAAATTTATGCAACAAGAGATTTATCACATGATTATGAATTTCCAGGATGTACTCATATTTCTAGTATGGGAATGGTGAAGGATTGCATATTTCTTGTGAGCGATGAAAAAGGAGTTCCCCTGAAAATAGAAAAACTTCAATGTACTTTAAAGATTGGACCTTTCTTTTACTATACAATTGTATGTTAATTACACCTTGCATTCAGTATGAGAAGCTTACATCTATTCTATTCTTATTTTATACTATTATATCCTTTGACTAATGATCCCATTATTATTTTGTAGGGAATGATGTTTTTTTATGGTAAACTTAATGATGAGTGTTTGCGGATATTCAGGCCCACCATCTATACATGGTGGAACATCATATTTGAACTAAAACCGCAATCCACTATTTTGATTTCATATCATTGCTAGGATGGTTATCATTACATTCATTTCTTAAATTGTATTAAAGGTAAGTTCACTTCATTTTTTAATCTAACACTATTTTTTTTTCATAAAAGGTGGAAATTCCAAGATATAAATTTAAAGGATGCTCTTATAGAGAGTATGACAAACTTATTTGGACCTCGTGCATTTGAGAAGGATAAGCTCCTTCAGAAAGTTAGGTTATGTTTGAGGTATATTAGGGACCAGTACAGGTGTAGATTATCAAAAAATCTAAAGTACCTGCGCCCCCCTTGCATTCTTGATTAAGAGTGGCAACATCTTCTTATGGATGCGAACGAGAAAAATGAAATAAAAAAGGAATTACACCACCAGACCACAAAAGAAGGTGTGATATTGTTAATAATAAAATTGTGTACTAAATACTCTTCATATTTATATAAACTAACATATTTTAATCTCTTCATATTTTTCCTGACACATCAAAGGCATTAAAGGAAAGACTAGAAAAGCATGGGCAACACAAGCTCGGCTCTGGTGTTTATTCCAAACTTGTTGCATGAGTTGTAAGTGTTAATATTATCATATTAAAATGAGGAAAAAAACAATTTGTAGATGGGTTTTAACACTGAAAATAAAAATTTGATCTTTATAATATTTATTTATAATTTGAAATCCTTTTTGTTTTGAGGAAACAATGAAATAAAATTTGACGATACCAAGAAAAAATGCAAGGGCCCGGAGTCCAATATAAGTCTCACAGAAGAGGACAAGAGAATTGACTTCCAACAAGGCTATAAAGTTGTGGCTGAAAGAATAAGAAGTACACAAGGTTATAATGATTGATCCGTCATGGTAAGCAAGCTAAATGATGATTATTTCAAATTTAATTATTTACCAATTAGTTTATTTGATGTTAAGTTCCAACATAAAGTGAGTATATTTGTTTTAAGTAAGAAAACAATGATAACATGAATGCGTATGAAATTGGAATGTAGCTTGCCAATTACAGTACACAGCCTATGCGTGATGATATTGGTTCGAATGTGCATTACAGTGATGGAGGTATACATTTGCTATTCAATGTTTTATATGTAATTATTAATACAAGTAAACATATTAAATTGATTGGTGTAGCAATACAAATTTAATTACAATACGTGTTTGGATTAATGTAAGAATTTGTATTGCAGCTGCAGAGAGTGTAGAGGTCATTGTTAATGATTAGGTTGAGATTGAGGCCAGACAACCTGATCTCCAAGTTGATGATGTGACTAGATCAGGTAAAGATCTATACGATTATGCCCTTAAGACTACTGAAATACTTGTAACAAGTTATAATAAAATGTTTTTAATTTAACCCTTTTATATGTTATTGCAAATCACCCCCTTTGCGTCAATAGAGAAATAGGTATGCATTCAAATTTGATGAGAGGGGAGATGATCATGATGACAATGATGCTCCTCTTAATGATTTCTTCTTAAAACAAAGAAAACCTACAAAGAAAAAAAAAGAAATGATTTTCGTCTATGCACCTTAATTGATAATGATTATTTTTATGTTCCAATGAATTTAGTTATGTGCTATTGAATGTTCATAAATTTTATAATGTGTTAATGAATGTTATCGTGTGATAATTAATGGATGTTACATTTTATTAATGGATGAAATAATGAATGAATGTTAGATGTTAACAGGGAATTTAGAGTGATGTTAGGGGGGTGGGGCAAAATGAGCTTCCACCTTCATGTCATTGGCTCTGTTTAGTACATAATATAAAGCTATTCTTGAAACAAAGTGAAGCTCAATGAGGTTGTTCCTTATCTAGGGTCTCAAATGTAGCCTTTATCCCACTCTCAACATTGCAAGGCTTCAAGTGGTATCTCCATCCCCCATTGACATCTTGTCTTTCTTCTAAGATCTCTTACCAAGCTCTAATACCACTTGACGTAGAGATTATAGCTTCACTTGTTCTCTAGGAGTGAAGCTCTCATGTTTTCAAGTAGATCTCTTACTATAGGCTCTACACCTTTGAAAACAACTTCTAACTTCAATATAGCATCCAAACTTGATGATTCAAGTTACTATTTTGGGTTGATTTGGATAATCACTCCCAATGAACCTACTTGGGTACAACAACTACTGGTAAAATACAAGAGGCTATGCAAAATTAAGCATTGATCATATGGTTGTCATGAATGCATTTCTTTTTTATGATGATAACTTAGCAAGTATAACATGGAAAGATGATCTCGATGGGAAAAAAGTAAGGGTAAGTGCAAGAAGTTGGGTGCCAATTCGACAGTAGTCTTGTGGACTTGAAACAATGCCACTAGAAATGGGCACCCGTCTTAGGATTGGACACCTGATCCAAAATTTAAAAAAAAAAAGGGTGCCCATTTTTTTTATTTTTTAATTTTTTTTGTAATTTTAAGAAGCATATTTTTCTGTCAATTTATTATATTTAAGAAACGGGTACACATTTCTAAACGTGTGCCCATTTTTTAAATTTAGAATTTACAAGGCAACCCTTTTCATTGGATTTGAGTTCGGGACAAGCTTAGTGGAACCAAGCCTATGCTTGGATCTCCAAAATAATGGCTAAGGCATTTGAATACCAGATTTCTATCTTGCCATAATTTTTTTAGGTCTTATCAAATTTTTTGACAAAATGAGAACCCATTAGGGAACTTACTATCTAGATTTCTAAAATATAAATTTTATACTGATATGATCAATTTTAGTATTTTTAAAATATTTATTAATCAAAATTGGTACCTAAACTTAAAATAGTAAGGTTCACTAAAACTTTAATAACTTTTTTGTTTTTACATTTTTTTTAAACTAATTTATATGACATCAATCTACATAGAATTTTATTAAACATAAAAATAATAATTTTGAAAAAATGTGAATTCTTCATCAAATTATGGTGGTCGTACACTAAAGGTTTCAAAAAAATATTTTATAGTCGACTAAAAATTAATTAAAAAAAATATTCAATAAAGAAAAAGAAAAATTATTCTCATCAATCTTTAGTGTCTTAGGTATCTTTCCACAGAAGGATTCACAAAAAATCATTTATATAGGTCAAAATATAGTGGTCGTACACGTGTGGTATGGTCCTGAAAAATGCATGTTGAAAAATTAGTTTTTAAAAATGCCTACTAAACAAAATTTTCTACCATGTGGGTATTTAAATAAACTACATATTTGAAAAGTAGAGTCTGATCACTACATTTTCCTTTAGTGAAGTGTTTTTAGATTCAATCTCTAAGTGCCTTAAATTTTGACATAAATTGACAACAAATTTGAAAAAAAAAGAGAAAACACCTCCACTTTTTGCCCAAAAAGTGGACACAACTTCTTGATGGCACCCTAATAACATTAGATAATTTGATGTAATAATACTTCCTTGGTCTTAATCAAAGTGTGTGTGACCCTCTTTTATTTTCTCGATACCTTCTGGGCAATTACTAGACGTAATTATAACCTTATATATGAGTTTGGATCCTAGAAACATCATTTTTATGAAGTTTTAGTCCTTTACTATTTGCTTTATAGGGTATAGTGATGTGTATTCCCATTCTTTTGGCACATATGAAAAATATTTTAGCACATATCCATATTTTAGTAGTGCATATGTTAGATATTGTTGTGCATATGTTAAATTATGTCACACATTAATAATTAAGGAGAATAATGCATGTGTTCTAGCAAAATTGAGACATATATATGTTCCTCTAAGAATGACAAGTTTCCTTTGAGATAAATAGTTAACACCTCAAAATCAAGTTTAGATTAGCAAGTATCCTTTGAGAGAAATAGTGAACTATTGTCTATTTGAGTGAATGAAGTAGATAACTGATTTGTTGCACTTTTGAATCTCAGTCAACTCAAAGTTTCCATTTTTGAACTGAAGTGAGAATTTTGGAGAGATTATTTGATTAAACAAATGAAATATGACCTCATAAATGCATTTTCTCAATTATTTGAATAATTAAATTCAATTATTGAAATGAGGATATTTATTTAATAACCAAATATATTTAATTCCTTTGTATGTATTTTAGCTAGAAGAGGGAATTTAATTAAATTAAAGTGCTAGGACTTTGTAATTAAATTAATTCGATCATAGGATTTATTTATCCAACTGTAATTGATAATTAGGAATTAAATATAGTATGTGATTAAAGCAGATTTATGATTTTCTACAATGACATTCAAGTCAAGTAGAGTCAGTCAAAACTCAGAATTGCCTAGTACAATAGGACTTTGATGATTCAAAAGATTGATAAATGCAAAAAAATTGTTTACGGTTGCAAGATGCCAATTTTAGGGTGTTATAGATATTATGTTACATTGACATTTGAATTCATTTTCCTAATACATGACCAAGTGTCTTATTGATTTTAGTTCAATATTTTTTTGGTTCTTTGTACTCATGATTGACAATTTACCTGTTATGTTCTTGACATACTATTGAATTTAGGTTTTAGTATCATCTTGGTACAAATAATGTCTTCAGTATGATATTGTGTACTTATGAGTTTGACATATTTTTGTATGAACATGAAGTGATATTCTTGTTTCACATTCATTGCATCTCAATTCACTAGTAGACTATATGCCTTATTTGAACCTTAGTATTGATGACCTATATATTTCTCTTTAAATAAGCAATTAATAGCTCATAAAATTTCATTGAGAAGATGTTAATTTCTTATTTGATACAAAAATACATATGTTACAGATACCCTACATATATGTTCTATATGTTATTAATAACAAGATGTATATGAGTGTCTTTACAAGGATACATCTCTTCTCTCAACTAAACTATTTGGTTCCTATCAGTATTAGAAGGTTATTTCTGTGTTGGTTAACTCTGGAAGTTAGTGGCACTGAAAATCGATGAAATGGTTGTTCTACATTACCATTTTGGGTTGATGCTTTTGACTCACTACTATAGTGATAGTTGACTCTTTGCAAAATTATTCTATCTTTTTTCATACGGTATTTGGTTTTGAATATCAATGAACATACTCTTCCATCACATGGTAAATACACTCCTATTTGGAATACAAATTGTTGGTGTATAGAAATTATATGATGGTTGGGATTCTTTTTTTAAAATGATTATGGTTGAATTTTTTGTAAATGTCTAACTACATTATTACTATGGAAGTCCTTGCACACAGGGTCAAAATTGATTACATGTAACAGATTGAATGTTTGATAATCTTAATTTGAAAGATAATGCAAGTCATCAAATTAGTTATGGACTGTATTGTCATTGATGTTAACTTGATATCATCTGTACGGTCATGTACATAATGCCAAGAATTCAGAGAACCAAAGTTATGCTTTCAGCAATGCATAAAAGTCAAGTACTCACTAAGTGACAAACAACACCAACAGAGTGCACACCGTCAGACAGAGCAAAGAAGAATAGTCATAGTGATACCTGAGGATCAGAATCATAGTGTTTCCCGATGAAGAAAAACTACAGAATGTCTGACAAGTAAAATTCCAATGATGCCCAATAGATGGAGACCACGAAGCTAACTAGAGTCTACTTTATTTTATTCAACCAGAGATAAGTGATTGATTTAAAGATGATTTGTACAGTTGGCAAGAAGATATCTCCGAGAAAAATTAGGAGTTATGCTTCAAATCTAATTGGTTGGATTTTTTATCACGCCAAGAATTAAGAACCAAGAAACAATGAATATTATGTCTATATAAGAGACAAGCTTAATTCATTTACAAAAGGGGATTAAGGGGAGTGAATAGAAAGAGCATGTTGAAGAGAAAATGATAAAGAAAAGCTTCATGCAGTGCTGATCAAACAAGATGAAGGAAGAGCTAAGGAATTCTACGGACGCCGACAAACAGTGAGCACAACATCACAGAGAAGAAAGTGTAGAGCACAAGGATTGAATTGATACATTGGTTATAGAGGTAATGTACTTAAATAGATCTTAAAATTTGCAATTCAAGTTGCAATATGAATAGTTCATAGTATTAATCATTGAAGCATCAAGTCTCTTAACTGAGTAGGACTTAACAATCTTCTATATATTAAGGTACATTTCAAGGAGTGCCAAAATGGTTTATTCATGAAAGTAGCATTGGACTTGCCTGATACCTATTGACAGTCTAAGAAAGAGGCTGACTCAAGGATGGTAGCAATAGATGCCCGATACTAAGTGGAAACCTCTATGTATAAAATCCTCTAACAAGGTTGCACTTAACAGTGTGTTTCTAACCTTTAACAGGGTTGGCTCCTAACAGGGGTCACTTCAGAAGAGTGAAAATTTTGGGTACCGGTCCCAGTGGTTTTTCCCTTAAAAGGGTTTCCACGTTAAAATTCATGTGTTATGTGTGTATGATTCATTTCTTTACTATTTTTCATCTCACATAGCTAACTTTGGATTGATTGGTATACTCTGCTTATTTATTGAGTTTTGGTAAATAGTTATACTTCTTATCGGTAATCAAGAAAGAATAAGGATTGACAGAGAAAATTGACAGAAAATCAATCATTATTAGTATTTCATGGCATGCATCTTATAGTGACATAATAATCTAACATTTATTGATTGGTGGTTAAGTTTGAAGGATAAATTATTGAGGCCATTGATTTACCCCCCCCTCAGTTATTACTAATAATTGGTATTAGATCTTGTGTTCTTAGAAAAGAAGGTTTCAAGACTTAAGCTAAAGATCACAAGATGAATAGACAAGATGTGCCCAAGTTGAACAAAGATAACTTTGCTTCATGGAAAAGAAGGATAAGACTCCACTTATCAGGTATTGGTAATGATGTTACTCAATTCCTAGATACTGAATATGCGTTGCGCACAAGAGAATTAATAGTAGATCAATTGAGAGAGAAGCATGAGCACAACAACATGGTCATAGAGCTTTCTTCCTCACTCTCTGATGCTAAATCTGAAGATGTCAATGATTGAAAAATTGCAAAGAAGATGTGGGACAAATTGAAGCTTGTACATGGAGGTGATACAAATGTTCTAAGAGCCAAGGAAGAAAGCCTTAGAGGAAAGTTTGATGATCTCAAAATGAAAGAAAGAGAAAACATCACATAGTACAACACAAGAATCAAAGTAGTCAATGCTATACGAGGAGTTGGAGGTACACTTGAAGAGGAGACAATGTTAAGTAAAATCTTAAGAACCTTACTACCTGTATATGCTATTAAAGTTTCTTTCATTCAAGAAATGAGAGCAGTAGCAAAAAATATAGTTTCTCTTGATAGTTTAATTGGTAGACTGATTTCATTTGAGATGAATAACTTTGATAATAGTATCTTACCAAAATTAGAGTCTGCATTCAAATCTTCTATGAGAATAAGCAAATCAAGTCATAGACACACATATAGAAAAGATAGTGAAAGTGAAAGTGAAGAAGAAGATTTAGATGAAATAGAAGCACTTATGGATAGAAGAATGCAGAGAGGAAAAAGTAAATACAAAGGAAAGTTACCACTTGTATGCTTTAATTGTAAAGAGATTGAACACTTTGTTGCAAAATGTCCTAACAAAAGAAAAGATGACAGAGTTAATGATAGATCTTTTGAGAAGAAATATGACAAAGGTGATAAAAAAGATTACAGAAGTTACCAACAATCATAAAGTAGAGATACCCAAGACTACAAGGACAAAGGCAACAAAGACAGCCACCTAGCTGCTTGCAAAGATGAAGATACCGACAGCGAACCTAATGAAGACATCAAGATGGTGTTTTTGGTTGTGAAAGATGATTCAGATGAAGATGAAAGGTATGTAGAAACTGCACTCATATCTAAGGTTAGCAAGAATGAAATTTGGATTATAAATAGTGCCTGCTCTCAGCACATGACCTATGAAAAAGAAAAGTTTAATTCTTTTGAGTATTATAATGGTGGTACAGTAAGAATGGGTAATGATACACCTTGTCCAGTTGAAGGTAAAGGAACTATAATTTTGAATAACCTAATTAAATGTGAAAATGCTTATTGGGTAAAAAGATTGAATTATAATCTGTTGAGTGTTTCTTAGCTGAATAATTCAGGTCACAGAGTAGCATTTGAGAATAAGAAGGAAAAGATCTTCAATGAATCAGGAAGATTGATTGGTACCATTGAACAGACAAAAGGTAACTTATTCTATCTAAATGATACTGACACCACTTTCTTAATGACTAGAAATGAAGACATATGGTTGTAGCACAAAAGATTGTGTCATGTGAATTTTGACAACATGATGAAAATAAGTATAAGGAGAAATGTAAGAGGCTTACCAATGATGTCAGAGCCCTATAACATCATGTGCAAGAATTGTCAAAAAGGTAAAATGACAAAGTCTAGTTTCAATAGTAAAATCCATACATCTGATGATATTCTAGAATTATTCCATACTGATTTATGTTGACAAATGAGGACAAAGAGTTATAATGGAGATAGATATTTTATTCTCTTTGTTGATGATTACTCTAGAATGACAACAATCATGTTTCTAAAAGATAAATCTAAAGAATTCAAGATCTTTAAATGGTATAAGGCTATGGTAGAGAAACAAAGTGGTAAGGATTTGAAATGCTTGAGATCAGATAGAGGAGGAGAGTTTATATTAGATGAATTCACTAATTTTTGCAATGAGCATGGTATAAAAACACAAGTTTTTGCACCAAGAACACCATAGCAAAATGGGATTGCTGAGAGAAGGAATAGATCCATAGTTGATTGTGCTAGAACACTGATGATAGAGAAAGGCATCACCCAAATCTTCTAGAGGGAAGTTGTTAGTAGTGTTGTCTACACATTAAATAGAGTACAATTGAAGGACACCACGAAGACACCCTAAGAGTTATGGTATGGTAGTCAATGTTATATTTTAAAGGATGATAGAAATTGAAAGCTTGATGCCAAGAGTGATGAAGGTATCTTTATAGGGTATTCCACCAAAATCAAGGCTTATAAATGTCTTATTAAGGTTTCTAACAAAATTATTGAAAGTGAAAATGTGAAGATAGATGAATTTGCAGAAAAGAATGAGATGGAAAGTACAAAAGAACTAGAGGACTACAACAAGTTTGTATACTATGAAGAATCTAACACTCTTCTTGAGAAACAATGCTTAATTCCAGAGCAATAGAATGTTGTAACCGGTGGTCAGGATAATAATCAAAATAATGTACAGAGTGATGAAGAATAGAATGAAGGACAAAATGATGATCAAGATGATAGTCAAAGATCTGAAATAGTTCTTGCTAGATATGTAAGAAGGAACCATCCAGAGATCTAGATAATAGGAGATAAGAAATCTGGTACAAGAACAAGAAGTAAGTCTCTAAATACAAGCTATTTAATTTGTGAGTTTGAACCAAAATCTGTCAATGTTGCTCTTGATAATGAAGAATGGATAAGTGCCATCAGTGATTAGATTGAGCAGATTGAGAAAAATAAGACATGGCCAATTGTACAAAGACCAGATGACAAGAATGTCATCGGTACTAAATGGATATTCAGGAACAAGCTGAATGAGAATGGAGAAGTCACAAGAAACAAAGCAAGACTAGTATTTAAGGGGTATGCACAAGTGCAAGGTATTGACTATGGAGAGACCTTTGCACCCATTGCTAGGATAGAAGTTGTAAGAATACTAATTGCTTATGATGCATTCAAAGGATTCAAGGTATACCAGATGGATGTCAAGTCAGCATTCCTAAATGGTATACTTGAAGAAGAGGTATACATTGAGCAACCAGAAGGGTTTGTAGATCCAGACAAGAGAAACATGGTATGTAGACTTCATAAAGCCTTGTATGGATTAAAACAAGCTCCTAGAGCCTGGTATGAATGAATTCATTCCTATATTATAAGTACTGGATTTATAAGGACTAGTGAAAACAATAATATTTATTTGAAGGAAGATACTGATACTAACACTTTGATTTCTGAGATATTTGTTGATGACATCATATTTGGAGGCAATGATATTCTATGCAAATCATTTTCTAATAAGATGAGCAAAGAGTTTGAGATGTCTATGTTTGGAGATATTAAGTTCTTTCTTGGTCTATAGATCATGCAACAATGTGAAGGTATTTTCACTACAGAGTCCAAATACATTAAAGATGTCCTGAAAATATTCAAGATGGAAGATTCCAAACTAGTTGGAACACCGATGGCTAGTGGATGTAAGTTGACAAAGGAGGACAAGACATCAGAGGTAAATCAGACTTTGTATAGATCAATGATTGGAAAACTCATGTATGTTGTACACATTAGCCTAGATATTGCACATGCAGTAGGAATAGTTGCAAGATTTTCTACTAATCCCAGAGAGTCACATATGACTATTGGATAATCCCACAATAGTGTGTCCCACTTTTTGGGAAGAAGGATTTTGGAATTTCTCCAAACAAAAAAATTTGGTGGCTTCGCACGAAGCCACTACTTCATGCGAAGTGACTGATAGGCTTCGACCAAAGTACCCTACGTGGGTGACTTAACACGAAGTCAAGAATTTGCTCAAAGTACCCCACACAGGGTACTTTGCGCGAAGCCACACTTCGTGCAAAGCCATTTTTCACCAGAATTTGTATAAATTTTTGACTACCCATTTGATTTTTACTATTCACTTTTCAAGATTTTGTGGACCTGGGGCTTAGAGCGATCCAGTGATGACTAGTACGACGTCAACAGCTCCTAATCTTCTTTGACTTCTTGTGATTATTACTAGTACCAGGTACACACATTTTTCTCATTCTTTTTTGTAAATTGTATGTTTTCTATTTATTTTAGTTAATTATTTTTTTAAATAATATTTAGTTTGTAGAAATGTTAGAAAATGATAGTTGAATTTTAGAATATGTTAGAAAATTATAGTAGTATGTTAGAAAATCATAGTAAAATGTTAGAAAATATTAGAAAACATTAAAAAATCATAGTATATTTATGTTTGCAAATGTTAGAAATTTGTAACTTAGTATATACATTAGAAAATATTAGCAAATTGTAACTTAGTATACATTAGAAAATATTAGAAAATTACATAACTTAGTATATATTAGAAAATTGTAAAGTTTAGTATACATTAGAAAATATTAGAAAGTATTATGAAATTGAAAATTTTAGTATGTACATTAGAAAATATTAGAAAATTATAACTTAGTAAAATTAGAAAATTGTAACTTACTAAACATTAGAAAATATTAGAAAATTAGAACTTAGTTATAATTAGGAAATTGTAATTAGAATGTTAGCAAATGTTATAAAAAATTGTAACTTAGTACGTGTTAGAAAATGATAGAAAACCATAGTACAAAATGTTAGAAATTAAAAATTTATTTATTTTTAAATTATTTTTAAAGTTAGTAAATTTATTAGGAATCTCTCTCTCTCTCTCTTTCTAAATTATTTACATGTATATGTTTTAAAACTTTATGTATGTATATATATACATTATTCATGTAGAGTTAGATGTTAAACTATTACATGCCTTAGTGTATATGTCCTAGTACATTTTAAGACACTTAGAGGACCTAAGTAGTACATGTACCTTAGGACCCTTTAGGACCGGGCTACATTGACATTTAAACCTTTTTAAGAACCCAAGTATGACCGTTTAAAACACAGGAGGACATGACATATTAGAACTCAAGTTAATCTACACCTGGGACCCTTAAAATCTATTATAAGACCCAAGTAATCATATTGAACCCTAACATGAAACCAGGTAACCATATTGAACCCTAACATGAAACCTTAAAACCATATTGAACCCTAACATGAAACTCTAACAAATTAATCCTAGACATGAAACAAAAACATAAATCAACATAAATTGTAGTTCATTAACCCTAAAATGAAACCTTAACCATATTAAACTAGGTTACATCAAACCCTAACATAAAACCTTAACCATATTGAACCCTAACATAAAACCTTAACTAGATATGAGACCCTAACATGAAACACTGACCATATGAAAGCCTAGCATGAAACTCTAACAAATTAAGGTCCTAACATGAAACTGAGACATAAATCTTGACATAAACTCTAACATTAACCCTAGTTCATGAAACCCTAATGTACATGAAACCATTAAACCATATTGAACCCTAACACATGAAACTCTAACAAATTAACCCTATACATTAAACTGAAACATAATTCAACATAAATTACATTGTGTATTAACCCTAGAAAATGAAACCTTAACCATATTGAACTAGGTTACATGAAACCGTAACATAAATCATTAACTATATTGAACCCTAACATGAAACCTTAACTGGATATGAAACCCTAACCATATGAAACCCTAACATGAAACTCTAACAAATTAAGGTCACGAAACATGAAAGGTCCTAACATAAAACCTTAACCATATTGAACCCTAACATGAAACCTTAACTGGATATGAAACCCTAACATGAAACCAAGTAACACAAAATAGATAAAAAATTAAGGTCCTAACATGAAACCTTGACCATATTGAATTAGGTTAAACATGAAACCCTAACATGAAACCTTAACCATGTATTGAACCCTAACATGAAACCTTAACCATATGAATTTATGGACCTAACATGAAACCTTAACCATATGGAACCCTAACATGAAACCTTAACCATATTGAACCCTTTAACATGAAACCCTAACCATATTGTACCCTAACATTCAAAACTCTAACAAATTAACCCTAACATGAAACTGCAACATAAAATAACATAAACTTAACATTTTAACCCTAACATGAAACCTTAACCATATTGATTTAGGTTAAACATATTGACCCTAGTTCACAAAACCTTAAATTAATATTACCTATTAATACCCCTTATTACATGTCCAAGGACCCTTAAGATAGGTAATAGGACCCTTAAGACCTACTAGGACCCCAAGTAAGAAAGTTATAATTTTATATATTCATCTATATTTATTTCCATTTTACACACAATTATAACATGTTCAATCAAGTACTTAATTGTTAACATTTAGCTTTCATGTACATGTTACATCTAGATGGCCACCTAGGATGTACCTACACATGATGTACCAGCTCAGGATGCACATCGCACTCCTGATCTGGCAAGTATTTTTCTGACAGCCCAGATAGAGATGGATAAACTTAGAGAGAACATTCGCACGTCTGGGTCAAATTACATATATAGAGATATTTGTGCCAATATATTGAGGAGTTTAGAGGACATAACTACTAGATTGAGATCCCATTCTTCTTTCACGCCATAGGTCGTAGATACTATTTTTTGAGAGTTGAGAGCTGAGGTTTCGGGTGATGTTTCCTTGGAGACAGTCCAGAACTGTGTCCCCAAGGAAATCATCAAACAAGAGGTTTTCCCATTCTATGATGGGAAGACCAAGGTGAGGGCTTATCAGGTTACATGGTGTAGGATTCCTTAGATTGCATGCATTATATAGCCCCATTTTCTTACAGCACATGGTCATTATCTGAATAATGACCAAACTCCATTATATTTTGCACAATAGTTGTACACTGAGTTTTGTTTGGGACTTAGAGTAAAATATTTAGATCTAACTAGATATTATGGTTAGGGGCATGATAGATTTGCTAAATGTGATCAGTATCATAGGGATGATTAGGTTGTACATACTCATAGAGAGCTAGTTGGGCACAAGACTCCAGTAGTGGCACTGGCGATGGCTGCTACCACAGATAGAGTTGTCATTGCTTCCCAGAGGGGATTAGTGGACAAGATAGGTGAGATTGCATCTGCAGCCACATCCATCACTTCAAATATAGTGGGTAGATATATTTTGACTAGACCGAGTCAAGGCAGATTGTCCACTGAGGCTTCATTTAGTACTGCTACAGGGGTTTGTGATGAGACATATAGATCTTTTGGTCTTCCTCCAACAGATAGATACAAGCACTTTATAGCCATCATTTTCATTTGGATGTAGCACTTTACTTTTTGGACGATCTCCTCCAGTCCTATTCTTATGTTGCAGACATGCAGAGTATCCCAGCACATTCATTTAGAGATATCATTAGAGTTGTATGGGGTCCTGTGGTTCTCACTAGGCACATCATAGTTCACAACACTCTATAGAGTTATTTGCACTATCTACTCAGGCACAACATAGTTCACAGCACTCTACAAAGCACTCTACACCCACTGATCATTTTGTAGCTACAAATCCAGGTATATGGGTTGGAGATGTATGCATCATAGTTGAGGGCCTAGACACATTTGATGAGCAGTTGCATGGGTTGAGTCAGGTGGAATCTGGTAGTGATATTGGATCATATCTGCATTTGTTATTTCCTCTTGGTGCTTAGGGCTCTACATCAGTCACCTCCCATCTCTACACACCCCTACACTCTTCATTACTAGAGACCCTCAGGACATGAGGTGGTGTGGGTGATGATGTTTCAGTTGATGATATGATGGTGGACCATGCTGGTGATCCTCTTAGTCCTGAGACCCAGGTATATAAAGTTTTTTTTTCTCCATTCTAGGAGTTTTAGTGAACAATTAATTGTATATATGTGTGTATTGATGTTTGTTCAATGTATAATATTTTGCACGCACAGTTAGCATAGCACATTACCTCTAGTGTGGGATCGAAGCATCTTCGTATGACACCTACTATTGGTCATGTAAGTTTTAAATATATACATAAATAGGTTTAAGCATGCATGTGTACAGTTGTACTTTAAATAATATATTACTAAATTTGATGCATCACAGTTAGAGGATGCTCGTGACACCTAGGCAGAGCACATTACCTCTAGTGTGAGCTTGGAGCACCTTCATAGGAGAGATTCAGTAGATGTGACACCTACTAGTGGCCAGGTAAGTTTTAAATATATATGTAAGTTTAAACGTGCATTTATAACATGTTTGAGTATTTAAATATATGTAAGTTTAAACATGCATTTATATTTGCAGGAATCAGTTTCTCCTTCATAGCTAGAGGATGGTCACTGTAGTTGGTCAGAGGGTCGCTCTGTTGACATGTGCTTGGATGACTCCTTAGTTTAGGACTTGTTTGATATTTTTAGTTTATGATTCGAGACATATTTTATGGTTTCATTCCATATTTGATATTGTATTAGACGGTTTCATTCCAAATTTGATATTGGATTAGATGGTTTCATTGGATTTGATATTTTTAGTTTATGATTTGAGACATATAATTGTTAGCTGATTAGCTGATTTGATTAGATGGTTTCATTTGATTAGATGTTATGAATTTATTAGATGTTTCATTTGTTTAGATGATATGATATGATTAGATGGTTTAATTTGAAGAGATGATATAATAGATTCATTTGATTAGATGGTTTGATAAATATGGTTTAATTGGGTTACATGTTATCCTTAATTTAATTTGATAAGTATTCTAATTAATTTAATCATTGAATGTAATCTTGAAGCATACATAAGTAATCTATAAAATGTCATTAGTAATCTAACAATCAAATCATCCTTAATTTAATATGATAAGTATACTAACACATGTCATAAGTAATCTAACTAATTTCATCATTGAATGTAATCTTGAAGCATACATAAGTAATCTAGATAAAATGTCATTAGTAATCTAACAATCATTTATCATTGAACAATCAAAGCATACATAAGTAATCTATAAAATGTCTTAAGGGGATCTAGATTAATATAAAAAAATAAAATAACAAGTTAATTTGTACACATGTACAACTAATGGACAATAAGTATTCAGACTCATTCTAGAACTAATTTCATCATGTTAAATAGTGTTCAAACTAATGTCTTAAGGGGATCTCAAACTAATTTAAGTAATATATACACATCATTGAATAATCTTGAAGCACACATAAGAAATCTATAAGATGTCATTAGTAATCTAACAATCAAATCATTGAACAATCAAAGCATACATAAGTAATTTATAAAATTTCATTAGTAATCTAAAAAATGTCTTAAGGGGATCTAACTAATGTCATCACGTTTTAGGAAATGTATACAAATCATTGAACGATCAAAGCATATATATATTTAACCAGACATGTATACATGCACATATATTAAAGAATACATAAATTTTTATATATTAAAACCATTGAACTTTCAAATAGGTCCATTGAATATATCAACAAATTATAGTCTATCATATGTTTAAATATATCAACAAAGTATAGTAAATTTAATCCACAAATATCAAGTAGGTCTTAACACATTAAATAGATACATATATATTATACTTTTTAAACCAACTCAAGTGGTTCAGACCTTTCATGGAGAACATGTTATATTCTCTAATGATCCTCACTATCTAGTCTCCACTTACGATGTCCACGTTGAGATTTAACTGTATGGAGACAAATGGAGGTGGCAACTACTAGGTGACTATATTGAAAAACCTTATTGTCTGGTTGGTAATCAACAAAGTGAATACCATGCTAAATTAATTTGATTTTCTTGAAATATGTTCCCTCTAAAACAACTGAACCTGCAGGTCACAAATTTTAACAATATAAATTTAAACAAACTAAATTTGAAATTTGTTAAAAGGTTAAAATTTAAAATTTACAAATTGAGTTCAATATATTGATATGTAAAGCATACTAACCTATTGGGAACAACATTCCATCACTTTCTTTAGGTTCAAGTAACTTCATCCTCACTGCAGTATAACACAGTAAATAATAACCAACTCCTACATTTCCATGCTTAGCAATCACTGAAAAGACATCTCATGCAAAATATATATGTGTGTGTGTGTGTGTGTGTGTGTGTGTGTGTGTGTGATATTCAAATCTACTTAGTTCAATTTGTAGATCTATCCATCTATCTAGATACATGTTGTTCAATCTATAGATCTATCTATCTATATAGATACATGCAACTCAATGGACCATATAATGTGAAATATATACTTACCACTTTTGACCAATCCTGAGATATGATCGTAATCAGTAGAAATCAAAGGAAAATCAACAAAGTTTTCATCTTCATCTCTATCAAATGTATCAGTAACAACTAGTGGCACTAGATTCCATGCACCTACAAATCCATGGTCTTGATTGATGCATTCCTCATAATTGTCAGCAATGCAGTGACAAAAAAAGCATGAGTAGTCCCTAGTGTTCAACGTCCAATTGCAATAATTTGTACTCATAACTGAATGCTAAGATCGTGTCCTTTCTATCTGCTTACAACCATGCATAATGTTTCTATCCACACCTAAAAAGAATATATAAATTTATATATTACATGGTTCTATTTAAATATAATTTGAATAAATAATATACATAAAAAATTTAAACACTTGAATAATTTAAAAATTCATGCATACCTTTTATCTCCAAAAATATTCTATGTGGTACCGCTTGAGTCATTCCTGATGACGTGTAATTCTAATTTGGTGTGAAATGTATCTTGCACCATTCAACAACATCATGTGCATTTTTTATATGAACTCCCTTATAATTCATTTAATACTTCCGTATAGCATGTTTGATGCAAGCTCCAATACCATCATGTTCACCTTTTCCATGTCCACTCCTAAATAAACTCCATACATGTGGTATGTTTTCATTACGATGATATCTACATAGTGCATAAAATGGTCTGGATGATTTGAATTATGCAACATGTTCATCTTACCAAACATAATGTTTATCAATTTTTATACATCTTTCTTTCAAATTTTCAAAAAATGTCTTGAAGCAGTGTTCTACATAATGAATACCATGCTCTCTATCATCACTTATATAAAAATGATATTCCTTCTTGATGACCCGTGATTTAGATGTGCTCTGAATACCATCCAAATCTAATTGTGTGTGTTGATAACACATGTACCATAATAGTAATTTTCTCTAAAAAATAATATTCTGATTGAATTTCCTTTTGATGAACAAATGAATAGTTTTTTTCAAAATCAACAACTGATACAATAGTTCCAAGTGGGAAATTGTCTCTCAGTGTTTGGAATTGTTGTGCTTGTCACTTTGCAAAAAGAGCATGATGAATGTAGGGTTGAATCAATTTTTTAAATTTGTCCATAAATACTCCAATATTTATCTCTTCTTCAACATATTCTAACCTTTTGGATTCTTTCCCAAATTTTGCTTCATTCTTTACATATTTGTAACTCTTGTAATTTACCATCTTTGTTACATCAATATTTTCATTTTTCAAAGGAAAAAGAGTCAAATCAGCACATGTTTGACATATTCCTTTTATGCAATTATTTGTCCAGCTACATCATCTCTTTTCTCACATAAAATGGATGAGATGAACTCACTTCTTCTACTAGGAGGAGCATTTTAAAAACCATAAGTGTCTTCTACAAACTTTTGAAAAACCTGATAGTGAAGATCAAATTCAATATGATAATGACAACAACAAGTTTAAAACACTTTGTTTGTCCTGATATAATATGGCTTCAATTTTCAAAACATTGTTTGCCCAATATTTATATTAGGATTTGAACTACAAAGTGACACATACATTTCATGTTTTGTTGTGTCCAACCAATGTTTCTTATGATATTCATATTGATTAACTGAAATTCTATGTCTGATAACATCTCTACTATTTGATGAAGGACGTGTTTTATCATTCCAAAATAATGTGACAAAATTCTTGATTCCTCCATCAATCCTATTAGAACGAGGAGCTCTACACATGATTTCCCAACTACCTTCCAAGGTGGTATCATCCAAAAGCATTCTCCTATTAACATATCGTGATATTTTTTTCCTACTAAAGCCAACTTGAGATGAAATTGAAGATATTTGTCTTTTTCAGAGCATAGTGTTACCTACAATGGATGTCAACATAAATTTTCTTGTAATGGTCTTATCTTTAGTTCAAGATCGCTTCCCTACTTGGTTCAAACCTTTCCTAAGATTTTCAATCATATCAGTTTGCATGTCAACAACTTTTCTCTTTTTAGATGTTGCATCTATACCCAATAATTTTAATGCTCCTTCCAAAAATTTTTTTATAAGTACAACTGAAAGCAATTGAGCCTATTCAAGTGTTTCTAAATTATCAAATTTAGCCAATATTTCTTTTTCTATCATATTCATTGACCTCTTCTTAGCAAGACTTAAGGGTTGAACATTAGCAAGCGATCCCAAATTTTCCACATCCATTGTAAGTAAATGATCTAAGTTTATATAATTAATATTTCTCTTTACAGTTTGAGCTAAATGTATATGCTCATCCATACCAGTAGGAGCATGTGATCCTAAACCTTCTCCAACATCAATTGTCTGAGCTTTCCTAGGGAGTGATCCCGACCCTTCTTCAATGTGCAATTCTTCAACTTGACTTGACCCTCCTACTTTATCTTGTCCTTCACCTTCTTTAGTTTTATGATAATATTCCAATGCAGCTTCATGATTTCTTTTTTCAGTACTAGGTGATCTTTTTCTAGTAGATTTACATTTTTTTCCCTTCTTGTTCCCCATTTCTTCTCTTCAATTATGTCTTCCAAATTTATTTATTTTTCAAAAAAATTCTTTGATATAATATTTATCTTCAAAATTATGCCTTCAAAAAAAATAGAAATAACAATCTTTATTCAAAAAATGCATTTGTAAAAATTCAACAATAATAGAAAAAGCAAATTACTTGTTGCAGTTTGGTTAAAAACTGAAAACAAAAACTTTAGAATTATACCATTCTAAATTTTTCAAAAAAAATATTACAACATGGCCCACCTACTTTGCGTGAAGTAGGCAAGATAAAAATCCCACAGGATGGTTGTCACCATATTTTTCACTAAAGTGGCTTCGCACGAAGGGTCTTTGCTCAAAGCCCCTTAGACCCCTTCGCGCGAAGGGGGTCTCCGCTCCAAGACCTCTAAAATGAAAATTTTTTGTTTGAAAAAAAACAAGTCCTAAAAATTAGTCTTTCAAAGCCTAGGACAGTGACCAAATCAAATGTTTTTCTCAAATACATGATGCCAAATTATGCGATTCGGAACAAGCTTTCTAATGAATATAATTTTAATACATATTGAGTTCATTATAACTTTCAAATGTTACTTTAACTAAACATAGGTTGTTTGGCGATTCAACAACCTGTCTCTCCAAGGCTTTGGGAAAAATAGTAAATTACAAAAAAAAATTATGAAAAATATGTAGGAAAAGTGTATTTGTGTTACCTTTCTATATTAAAAAAAAAATTCAATTTCGATATATACATTTCGAGTTACAGTTATCAAAGTGACCTTATGTCTAAATTACAATTACGGTCACTTTAAAACTTAATAAACTATGAAATATTAACCCAAAATTAATGAAACCAATTACATCCTCTAGATATTGAAGTTAAAAATATATTTTTGAAATAATTACATCGTTATCATATTTTAAAAAAAAGTTATGTTGATCCAAGTGAAAGTCACTTATTAAAATCACAGTTTTTTCACACAAACCACTTTTCGAAGGAGAAGGAAAAATAAAATTTTTATTTTAAAAAAAATATATATTTAGAAACTAGAAATAAAATTCTAAAATACCATAGTTTATATCATCTTCAAATTCCTTATATTTTTGCGGCAATATGCGTTCGAAAATGATGTTTTTTCTCAAAATGTTGATCTCTGTGTCAAAGTTGGCCAAAAAGTGGGACACACTATTATGGGATCACCTTGCTGTGAAATGAATTTTAAGATATCTTAATAATACCAAGGAATATGGCTTATGGTATAGAAGAGAAGGAAAATTTGAACTTAAGGTGTTTACCGACGCTGATTGGGCTGGAAATCCTGATGACCAGAAGAGCACAACTAGAGGAGCATTCTTTATGGGTGATAGACATGACACATGGATTAGAAAAAAGTAAGGATGCATCTCTCAGTTTACTGCAGAAGCAGAGTATGTTTCTTCTACTCCAAATTTCTCAAATATTGCATGGATCAAATAGCTACTGGAAGGTATGCATATGAAGATCCTAGAACTAGTAATTATCTATTGTGATAACACCAGTGCAATAAACATTTCCAAGAATCTAGCCATGCATGCTAAGACTAAACACATTGCCATCAAGTATCATTATTTGAGAGAACAAGTTAAAGAAAAGGTGGTGACACTTGAGTATGTGCAATCCAAAGAATAATTAGCTGATATCTTCACCAAGCCACTGCCCAAGGATACATTTGAATACTTGAGAAAAAGACTAGGGGTCAAACCCT
Organism: Thuja plicata; assembly: GCA_018584345.1. Classification (NCBI taxonomy): domain Eukaryota; kingdom Viridiplantae; phylum Streptophyta; class Pinopsida; order Cupressales; family Cupressaceae; genus Thuja; species Thuja plicata. The sequence continues at coordinate 1,367,239 of MU226511.1, forward strand.
TGTCTACTAGTCAGTAAATGGCTAGAAGGCTGCATCAACCTATATATTATAAGAATATCATTAATATTGATGCAAGAAAAGAGATGAAAATCAAGGCTACATCTATATACAGACAGGTATATATCATCACCAAGAACCAGAGCATATTGTTGTATTGCTGATGGATAAGGGAAATTCAAGGAATATATTATGGATAGAGAGTAACGATTGTCTGACATTAATGTCAGATATTTTTTTGGCATTGTTGTCAAAGGGAGAGAGATTATCCATATTATAAAATTCTTCAGAAAAGAATCAGATTATCCATTATCACATTAATCTAACAGGGAGAGATTATATCCTTAGGGAGAGAAATTGTATGGAAAGATTATACAAAGGGAGAATTGCTGACAAGAGAAAAGACATAAAAAGAGAAGAAAAGTCAAGGGAGAGAAATTCACACGAGAGAACACAACACATCAGAAGACAGAGAGCTGCAAGAATAAAATCTAAGCTACAACAAATCTTACCGATGGTCAGACATTTATCGGTTAATAGAAAAAAAAAAAGATTGGTAGTTTGATGAATCTCAACTATTGTATTTCATATTGTATTAGAAATAGTATAGTGTGATAATATAGTATGTTGCCATCAATGCTAAAGGGAGAGCTTGATGACATGTAACGGATTGAATGTTTGATAATGTTAAGTTGAAAGATAATGCAAGTCATTAAATTAGTTAATGGATTGTATTGTCATTGATGTCAACTTCATATCATCTGTACGGTCATGTAAATAATTCCAAAGACTTCATAGAACCAAAGGAACCAAAGTTATGCTTTCAACAATGCATAAAAGTCAAGTATTCACTAAGTGAAAAACAACACCAAGGGAGTGCACACCGTCAGACAGAGCAAAGAAGAACATTCATAGTGATATCGGAAGATCAGAAGCATAGTGTTGCCCAATGAAGAAAAACCATAGAATGTTTGACAAGAAAAGTCAGAAGGTTGCCCGATGAGCTAAAGACTCAAAGTGCCCGACGATGAAAGATACAGAGTTGCCCACCGAGTAAAATTCCAATGATGCCCGACGGACAGAGATCATGAAGCTAACTAGAATATCACCGATGGATCAGTCACTTGTCACCGACGACTAACTGTAGTGGTGACCGACAGAACAAAGAGTTCAAAAAATGACAAAATATCTAGCTGGCAGAGCTAAATATAGACTTAACTGATTTTCTACTTTGTTTTATTTGACCAGAGATAAGTGATTGATTTAAAGATGATTTGTATAGTTGGCAAGAAGATATCTATGATAAAAATTAGGAGTTATGCTTTAAATCTATTTGGCTGGATTGTTTATCACACCAAGAACCAAGAACCAAGAAACAATGAATATTATGTCTATACAAGAGACAAGCTTGATTCATTTACAAAAGGGGATTAAGGGGAGTGAATAGAAAGAGGATGCTAAAGAGAAACTGATGAAAAAAAACTTCATGTAGTGATGATCAAACAAGATGAAGGAAGAGCTGAGGAATTTTGTAGACACCGACAAACAGTGAGCACAGCATCACAAAGCAGAAAGTGTGGAGCACAATGATTGAATTGATACATTGGTTAGAGAGGTAATGTACTTAAATAGATATGAAAATATATAATTCAAGTTACAATATGAACAGGTCATAGTGTTTCATTTTAATCATTGAAGCATCAAGTCTCTTAACTGAGTAGGACTTAACAATCTTCTATATATTGAGGTACATCTCAAGGAGTCCCAAAACTGTTGATTCATGAAAGTAGCATTGGACTTGCCTGATACCTATTGACAGTCTAAGAAGGAGGTTGATTCAAGGATGGTAGCAATAGATACTCGATACTAAGTGACAACCTCTATGTATAAAATCCTCTAACATGGTTGCACTTAATAGTGTGTTTGTAAAATTTAACATGGTTGGCTACTAACAGGGTTCACTTCAGAAGAGTGAAAATTTGGATTACCGGTCACAATGGTTTTTCCCTAAACAAGGTTTCCACGCTAAATTCATTTTTTATGTGTGTATGATTCATTTATTTACTATTTTTCATCTTACATAGCTAACTCTGGATTGATCGGTATACTCTGCTTATTTACTGAGTTTCGGTAAATAGTTATACTCCCTATCGGTAATCAAGAAAGAATAAGGATTGAGAGAGAAAACCGACAGACAGTTAATCATTATTAGTAGTTCATGGCATGCATCTTGTAGGGACATAATGATCTGAGATTTATTGATTGGTAGCCAAATTTGAAGGATAAATTTTTGAGGCCACTGATTCACCCCTCCCCCCTCTCTCAATTATTACTAATAGAAATGTCTTTTGAACTCTTCATTGTTGACATTTTAAAATAGCATCATTCAGGTATCATCATATGTGAGCTTATTATGTGGTCAACATATGATTTTTTTTGTCGAGGCATCATTGTTTGTGTTTTGGGCACATGGGTTTTTTGATTACATTAAAGACATCATTATAAATGATTTGTAGTTTCATTATGACATAGAAAATATCATTCTTATTTTCCCTAAGGCAAAACATGAAAATAGTTTGAGGGTACTTGAAGTTTGTGGTTTCATCTGGAAACCTTAGTTAGGAAAGCCAGGGTACAGTTGTAGAAAAAGGATATTGTGTTGAATCCAAACATTGATTGTGGTGGTTAAAGGGTAGTTGGGTTACTTGATTCTTTTCTTTAGTTAACAGGTAATCTTCTTGTAAACTCCTTTAGTTATTGATATAAGGAAACAATTTTTTGAATTGGTTTAGATATGATGACAGTTGTTGAGATATTTTGGATTTAGAGTTTGAGATTGTGTGTTTAAAAAATACTTGTTTACTATGAAGGAAATACTTTATTATTATTTGAATGTTATATATATGCATACGGGTTTCGAAGAAATAAGGAGTGAATCAGAAAAAGATTGAATAAACTGAAAATTACAGTGAGAATATAAATATTGTTCATATCTTTTAGAACTTTGAAAAGTGGGGTTTTAGTGTGTATCTTTTGAAAAGAAGTATTTAGGGGTTATCATTGAATACATTTCTTGAAATGGCACATGTCTGTATATATGATTTGGAAATATTGTGTAGAAAACTTCACTCTATGCATTATATATTTATGTTGTTGAAATAGAGGATTGTGTAGAATTTATATATACATTTATTCCTAAAATCTCAAATAATGAGATATTGTAGAAATGCTTTAAAATGATACAAAGATGAAACTTTGTACATTTTTAATCTGAGACATATTCAATGAGAAACAAAAGCTAGTGTGGCATTCTTGATTTTCATCTAGTGAGGCATATATAGCTATTGGCATCTTTTGTAGGGTGTGAGGAATTGCTAGTGAGGCATTTATGACTAAGCCAACGAGGAATTTTTGAGTGGTTTTTCTACCCCATGAGAGTTTTCCTCTCGAGAAATTGTGTTATGTTTACTCCTTTTAAGTCTTATGCTCATGAGTAAAAGTTTATCATAAATTGTTTCATTATATTGTGGTGGTTCATCTTTGATTTTTATCTGTCAATTTTAGTTGTCATGATGCCTATCTTAATTTAGAAGTTTTCATGATGTTCATATATAGTGCTTTATCTTAGTTTAATAGAAGTTTCCTTTGATATTCATGTTTATCTTGTTAAAAGTTTGAGTTGATGTATTGTCTTAATAATGTCTACCAACGCTGTTGATTTTGAGTATACATGTTCTGATGATAGTTATGTTCCAAATTATTGAAATATTATTCCAAGTTGTCAAAGAGGCAAAGTGTGTTGATAAATAAGGCACGTGAACATTTTTTTTTGTGCGAGGAAAAAGTGGGTCTCATAATTTTTTCAATCCAACGGAAACTCTTTGAGTATGGTAGTCACGGTTATGTATAATGCATTGAAAATATACTTTTATTATTTTCCTTTCCTTTCTATTCTTCATGGATGACTTGCTATTTGTGCAAAGCTCAAGCTCCTATGCTTAGAAAACAAGGTAAGGCAGTCCTTATTTATAACTTGTGCATGTTAAAAATGATGATCCATATTTTGGTTTTGTGATTCATATTTTTATAGTTTGAATTCCCTATTGATCTGGTCATTAAAATTGGTTTCATTATATCAAGACAAATTGAATAAGGAAACTTAGTACATTAGATATTAGTTGAGTGATGTAGATCTAGAATTCAGTTAATGGGAGCCTGGAAAAACTTTATTCGCTAGTTTTCCAATGTTTTTAATGATTATAAAGTTTGGTTTTGTAGGTTGATATGCTTCAAGAGAGGAGAAAGCTTTATGGGATAATCAACCTTGTGGACATAAGTTCATATGGGTATTCTCTAGGGGAAAATGCAAGACTTGATTACAAGATGGTCAGTGCTTATAATAGTGGCTCCTTTTTAATCATATTCTAGAAATTATGGTTTGTTTGAAATTTGAAATTTTTGAGTCTACACATTATATCAATAATTATGCATATGGACATGTGGTAGTACACTATCAAGATATACAAAATAATGAATTTATTTCTTAATGAATATTATTGGTGACAGTAAGATGTGTATATGGCAGTATTTATTTTCAATGTTAACATTCTAAAATGTGACTCCCCAAACATTTCCCAATTAACTATGGCTAGTTATTGTTAAATTTCTCACATGAGGTGTCAGAACTCATCTTCGACTAATTTCAAAGTTTGTGTTTGTTTATTGAAGAAAACACTTGCAAATTATTATTACAAAACTTCGAAATCTAGTATAGGTTAATTTGTATTCACAAATCATGATAAATATCTTGACTATATTTTTAATTATGTTATAAGAGCCTCTTGAGTGTTTTGCATTTAATTTATCTATCTATCTAGGGTATTTTCTATAATAGTTCTAGACATGGGATTTGGAGTAGTAGTTGCAGTGGCACCAGTAGTGGATATGGCCCATAGAATCAAAGTTCTAGCTAGTACCAACACCACTAGTCTAGAGTGTTTTGTTTTCTAACTATTTCTGCTTTTATGTTCTTTCATTACTAGGCTCCACCAAGGAGAGGGCTCCTCAGTGATAACTTATGTCCCAATATCCTTGTTATTCATGACATTATTCTCACTTCTGATATCTCTAGGAGTGTAAGCACTATGAAATGTAGCCCACTACTATTTTGCTCCTCTAATTTACAGAACATATGGATAACAATGTGCATACATTGTTAGCCAATCAGATTTATGTGATGGATCATATCACAGGTAATCAATCTTGTTAGTTTGGTGAATCATATGGTTTCTGATACATTTTCAACGCCCTGGATAGCTCCGTAATACATATTGATAAATCATTACAATGTTGCAGACCTTGTAGTGTCCTAGGTACCCATTTTACCAGAGGGAATCAAAGAACTCATTATCCTTGTTCTATTTCATATACTATAAATAAGAGTGTAATAAGCCTTTCTACCTAGTATTTCAAATGCTTAACTTAATGAAATTGAATAGACTAGCTAGCACTAGGAACTACAATCAGTGGAATAGATTTAATTTTGATCAACTAGGAGAAGGCTCTTAGGCATTTCATGATGGGCCATTTAATAGGATATGTGATATCATTTTTCTAGATCATTCACTATTTGTCTTTTGTTTTTAGAATTCCTTTTTTTTTGCATCATCTTAGTCTCTAATTTAAATGAATTAATGAAATCATCTAATTGTATTCATCCACATGTTTGTTGTATTAAAGGATTGATTAATCCATGGAATTGTATGAATGGGATAGAATTGTTTAAATATGATGTCCTTCCTAGATTTATGTGTATTCATTATTAAAATGGATAATAACTTATAAATATAGATATTATTGTACAAACATACACATGCATAAGAACATATATTCCACTCTCCTAAAATTTTTATTCTAACTTCTACAAAAATATCTAAAACATCTAAAGCATTTGGGATTCCATCAATTGCCATTTGATCAAATGAATAACACATTTGGTTTAATCCTTGTACAAGAAGGAGAGGTAGCTGACTTTTATAAGGGTCCCTTTAACAAATTCATGGTCAAATGACTTCCCAAGTGAATGCGATATTGTTTTAACAATGTGGTGACATAGTCAAGTTGTTGAAAAGGTATAGTCTAACATCCTCCTTGTGTCCAAATTAAATTGGTCAAGGACAAATTAAAACTAACTTGGAAGATAAATCAAATAAAAATTATCCACTTGAAGAATTGATTTACCATTCTTTATTGAAGGAAAGTTGTATAGAGTGGTGGTGTGATATAGGGAAATAACCCATAGAGTTTAGCCTTTGTATAGGATAAAGTTGAGAAGGAATTGGCCAACCTCTATTTCCCATGTAAGGCTTTTGCAGATGACTTGCAGAAGATGGTGGTTAGTTACAACTTGACTTAAGAAGAGTTTTGTCTGAATGTTAATGTTACAGTTTAAGTAGAGGAAACTCATAGGATATTTAGAATCACTTGGGATGAAAGGATAATTGTCAGTAGTTTGTGTACACTTGAAAATTGGAAAGCTATGTAGTAGGTTATAGATGAATAAGAATTTCCACTTTATCTGTGAAGTATGTACAAAACATGATAAACCATTGAAAACAAGAAATATTGCTAGACTTGATATTTTAATGATTGGTTGGGGCCACCAAAGCATTAAACATGCCCATTTGGATGTTGAGTACATGGGTGGCTTAACCTAAAGAGTTATCTATAGATGGTTTGATGTGTTTACAATCAGGTTGAATGAGTTTTTAGGGCCAATTATACATGTTTATTTTTATTGGATGTAGCCTATATGTCAAGGATAATTTAATTGAAGTGTACATAAAGGCAAGGCTGACAGGTATAAGTCTTTCAGGCCTTACCTAGTAACTAGGACTAAAGATAGCAGAGCTCAAGAGACCATAATAGTTTGTCTCCATCTTTGGTCCATATGAATGAGGAAATGTTTTTACCTTTCATTAGCTCATCAAATGCGGTGATCAAAAAAATTTAATAGATAATATTTTAATGTATAGCGTACATTATTTTAGTTTGATGCTGCACAAATTTATCTATTTCCCACACTTGTGGACTACGGAGATAGTGATAAATAAGCATCCCCTCCCATGGCCTGAGTAATGAAAGCCACAGGAGGAGATGTGATGCAGAGGCTTGGAGATTTCTAGCCCTTGGACAACAGAATCTACACCTTTGTATGACAACCCCCAAGGTTTCACAATGTACCCAAGGGAGTCCACTTACTCACATGGGCTTAATTGACTTAAAAGGATTCAAGACTCAAACTAAGTCTACTCAAGGCCTTACCAAAACTAGATAAAATTTTCTAGATAGGTTCTAAATTCCCTTTACTCCCTTTTATCAGATTTCTCCAAACAAGCCAAACACCCAAGCAACCCTCCCTAGTAGCCCTATTTTTCCTGATTTGTGGACTTTTGGACCAGATTTTTGAAACACTTGAAAATTGAATTGTAGATTAAGATACCCATTTGGAAGTTACACAACATATGTGAAAAATAGATATGAATCTTTTGGACCAACTATGCATAAAATTGCTGACTCTGGTATCTCCACTAGGCATAATTGGGCCACTTTACAAAGAAACTACCAAAATTACTTATCCCTAGAAACTATAACTTTCATAAGTTCCTATTGATGTCTCAAATAAAATTATTAAGGTATTTTTTTGCACCCACAACCTTCCCAAATGGTCAAAATACAAATCCCTCACCAAATGACTCCAAAAACTAGGGCCTTCTAGAAAATAACCCAAAACTCACTTCCAGAACTTCTCCTTCTGGATTCACCATAAGTTTGACATGTAATTTTTCTTTATCAAACAAAAACATTCCCTCCTTAAGCCATATCTTCTATTGCTACACTTATGGCATCAAATTCCATGCATTTTCATGCACCCAAACACTCCAACTTGTCCAAATCGATGATCATCTCCATTCTCTATATTATTCCTAGATTATTATGCATAATTACATATGGTACATGTCATAAATCCATCCCCAAGTCATAGTTAGAACAGAAAAGGGATGGTTACACCATTTTGCTTAAGAAAACAATGTGAAAATGGCTATCTACATCACTTTGAATATATGAAAGAAAAATTTAGAATGAAATTATTCCAAGATGGATCAAAAAAACTTCAAATACATTGTATAATATACAGCCATGATCAAAACATTAAATAAGTACAATAATGGACCAAACTATGCAAGAAACTATGAATTTTATTGCATTTTTAGCCTATAGGCTGTATAATCCCTTCTCCAATTCATTTCTATTCTTTCCCAATAATTCGTGGGTGTTTATAGACAATTTTCCAACTTCAAAAACTGATCCCAAGTGGTTGGAATTGATTAAAAAGTGTTTAAGACTCTTAAATGCAATTTCCAACCAAAACACAACTAGCCGTTAATATTAAAAAATTTGAATTATTAACTTGTGTTTTTGGTATTTTATTGCTTAAAACTTATTAAATCCCTCACCGATTCAATTTTTCATTGATTCCAGGATCTAATCAACTCCATCTAATAAAATTAGATCCCATTTGGCACTATTAGCCACCCTTACATCATTTTTGGTCCTAAGTCCTTTACCAGGACTTCTAGGACTTATTAATAATTTTTTACGTTCCTTATTACAAATTGCCATTAAAGGCCTCAATACATACCAATTCAAATTTAGTGATGTTTTTCATTTATTGGAATCCATGGTGTCACTATGTTTCTTCATGGGTTCTCCTACACCAAGATGCTTCTTTATCACTATCCTCGTAGTCCACAAGTGCGCGAAGTAGAAAAATTTGTCCAATGCCAACTTAAATAATATACATTACCATGAAACAAAGAAACAAATATGGAGACCCTCTATGATGGTCTCTTGAGCTTTGGTATCTTTAGTGTGGTTGTTTGTCACAATTCAGACACTAATGGAAACCATTTCGATGGCAGTACTATACATCCAACAGTTTCTCCTATCGGAAAAATTACAATTTTGACATATATTAACGACGGAAGTGATATACTTTCGATGGGTTGTCCTTGCAAATTTTCACTGCATTTACATTGGAATTCTGATAGACTGACTGAAGGCAATGCTATATGTTCTACGGGGTTTCCTGTTGGATGGTCAAAGAATTTCCATCAACCTTCCAATAGACTAAATGAAAACAGTGCTATACGTCTGACGGGCTTTCCTATCGAATGTTCAATGCATTTCTGTCAGGATTTCGACAGGTTATCCGTCTGATATTTTACATGTTTTGTTGGCATTTTGATAGATGAACCATAAGAAATGATATAATAAATTTGATATTACTGTGGTAAGTTCTGACGGATATTCTGTCACAATAGCAATAGTTACCATTTTTGTTGCAATTTCCAATGAAATAACCATGACGGTTACATCTATCGAAGTACCGATAGATAGGTGTTAAAAATTTGATAGATAGTTGTCAAAATTTGGCTCCAAATGTAGTAGTTCCAAACTCCAAAAACTCAAAAAAGATTAATCCTTATATCTCCAAACAAAAATTCAGCTCCCCCTAAGCTAGATATGTCATTTTTATACCTTATCTCTCCCCCTTTGACATCAATGGAAAATTCTAGGAACCACTCCAAACATTTCTACCAAAATCCTAAATTTGTGTAAGGTGTTGAAGAATACTTACATATTCTTCAAAGTTGCATATTATTTATCCCCACATTTCTTCAAGATTTATATTACAATAATATATCCACAGAGATCATAAACTCTCTATTATCATAATCTATCCACATAGAGCATAAGTTGTGAGTCATAATATCAAGTTTAGGAACAATGAGGCTCCTAACCTATTCAATTCATTTTACTCTCACTTTCTCTGTAAAAAGTGCGCTAATCTTATCATGAATGGTCGCCACTTTCATTTCATAAACTGAGGCTAAGGGGTCAAATGATTTTTTCAATTAAGTTAACTTGACCCAAGACTCCTTAATCACTTTATCAACATTAGAGATAGAATTGGTGTAGTCTATGCATCCTTTATATATTATAATTCCCTTTGCCAATGTATCCTTGATACTTTGAATGGGTAAAAGTAAAAACTCGTGCCACACTTTTATAAAGAAAAATGTCAACAACACCAAAACTGTTCAACTTCAATGACACAAAAGTGACATTTTTGTGTAGAATTTGAAGATGATGTAAAATGATGAAATTTGTAAAAATGGATGAAGTTTGCGCCTATTATTTTTCAATTTTTTTTGAATAATATTTGATATGTTTTTTTTTATAAAAATTTTAATGCCCATTTTTTAATTGCTGAAAAATACTACAAATCAGGGGGTCTAGTTACTACCAAAAAACTGTGTAAATAAACATTTTTCCCCTGATTTCAAAATATGTTTTAGATGACATGCATAACCAATGTAGAAAAAAGGAAATATTGGTTTCCTATGTATATTTTCTCTGTTACAACTATTCAAAGTCGAACTTACCCAAAATTGACAGTTTTTGTCTCCCACCTTATTTCCCCTATCAAATCTATACCAATAAAAAAAAAAATTATATATTCTTGAAGAGGACTCTACCCTCTAGTGTTCCATATATTTTTTATTTTTTTTAATATGATTTACCTTTTTTTCTGAATCAATGTCTTCTCGAATGTTAAAATACATACTTGAATTGTTTTATAATTATAATATATTAGATCTAATGAAGAAACTATAAAAATTATATGGGGAAATTCTTGACTCTGAGATCTACAGAAGGGTATTTTTTTATTTAAGAAAGTATAGTTTTGATGGAGAAATCAGTGGCAGAAGTCAGAAGTTTTCAAATTCTAAAATTCTAATTTTTTTGTTGATTTGACTGTCACATAGGATACCATACAAGGATTTTCTATCGAACCAGGCCTGGCCGAACCCACTTGTGTAAATATGTGCAAATTCTTCATTGATCTAACATATTTGGTTTATATTAGTTCTTGGTTGGAACTGGCTTGGCCGAACCTTTCTCACCATGTCGGCGTCGTGTGGTGCCTCTTGGTAGCCACGAGTGTTTGTCCTAACCAATTTTGGCTGAACCATGTCCGATTGAATTTGGTTTTTGATAAAACCTCTCTGTTAGCCTTTAGTGCAACACAACTTTGTGCTTTCACTCAAATAAAAAAACTCTATGATTTTCTACTGTGATCATCTTAGCCTTAATCTTACCAAGTTTTGGATCCTCATACTCTCTCTTACATTTAGTTTTTACGGAATGTTCTAGTGATTCAATGTGTGTGTTAGATGTCTTGAAAAAAACTCTCTAAATGAATAGATGTAGATTCATTTTGGTTCACTACATTCGTAGGCATTATCTTTCTTATAAATTGTGAAGTCAATGAGATTAATTCACTACCCTTTTTATGTGACTTCATAATTTGTTTCCTTTCCCTTGACGATGCTAAATTAGGAATATTCATAGGCTCCTTGGGAATCAACACATTAAAATTAATATGACTTTGTATCAACTTCATATTCTTGTCATCGCAGTCTTGATTTGCAGCTAATGCACTGTCTCTTGCAACTTATTCAAATTTTGGAGTAGCAGTCGGTGTAGATGTATCAGTACTAGTAACAATATCTTGTGTATCCAGATGTTCATCAGTTTGACTTTTATTTCTCACTTTCTCCACCTCTTCTTCCTTATCCTTCTAACTCATATCAATATTAGTCATTGCATAATTTATAGTCCGGCCAATGTTAATGACATCAGTATCCTTTATGTCTACTATCTCTGTCTAGTCTACATCATCTATCATAGACTTCATAGAAGAAGTCATAGGAACTCCTCCAATATATGCATCAAATTCATTCTCTGCCCTTTGGGTGGTTGTGTCAACTGGAAAATCCTCCTCCTCAATATTTATCTCATCATAATCCTTCTTATGTATTACAATGTTGTTGTTTTCAATGAGAACCTTAGTCAAAATGTTTTCTTTCTCCTCATATGCCTCATCAATCCTTCCTATCTTCAACATGTTTATTCTTATTTTTCTTCAAAATTATTTCTTTGCTAAATCAAGGATCATATGAATTTATTCAATCAAAAATAGTGGACAATGCTAAATTAATACCTTTTCCCTTATCTCTTTGTCCTTTTCTAAAGATTTCATTCTTCTTCCATCAAATTTGTTAAATAGTTCATCAGGTGTTTCACCTTTTATTTCTATCAAATCTCTATTGTACTTATTCATGTATTAAATCATTCCATATTCAATTATATTATTCTTTTATTCATCATACTTATTATAGTATTTTTTTACATTAATGAATACTCTATAAATAGTCATGTTCTTAATAACCTCATTAACAGAGAAATGCGACTTAACAAAATATGTCATATGTTTCTTCTCTGCGGGTTCATCTCCAACAACTCTTTCTGCCATAGTGTTAGAGCTTTTTCTTGCATAATCTCAATATATAAATTATGCTTGACTCTTAGATTCCCAACTTTTGATTCATAAAAGTAAGAGTATAATTGATGAGGATCTATCATCCTTCTTCTTTGAGCTCCATAGACTCGGGTGGGCGTACCTTATACAAGTAGCTTCTTGGTAAACTTATTAATGGATCAAGGGATTACAATAATTTTCTCTTGTCTTTTACTGCAACAAATGATAACACATTTTGCAAATGAATATGACCAATATAATGCAAAGATTTACCATCCAGACCATAAAATTGGCAAGGGAAAATAACAGTGAAATAAGGATTCTCATCCTTCTTCTATTTGAGTTCTAGACCCAGGCAGGCTCTCCTAATTATTCTCTCTCCAAGGAATCAACAAAATGAATTGTTTTCTTCAATACAATTGATAACCAGCTATGTTCTTAATAATAGAAATGTAAAGGATTATTTATATTTAAGTTTGATGATGATAACTACTAATCAAAATCTAGACCAATGCCTAATCTAGGGAAAAGATTGAATTGAAACATACATTCACAAAAATATCTTAATGGAAAAACACATGAAACTTGGATGAGATTCCTTACAAACCACCTTCTAATTCCCACACCCATGTATCAAATTTTTACACTAGTATTTATCCCTCTGAGACCATTTATAAGATTTAATCCTTCCTTGAAAGAAACTCGCAATAACCTCATAGTCACCTTGTAACTAGTATATTTAAAATGCCTTACAGATTAAACATACAAGAACATAAAAAAAAATACAAGAAGACATCATAAATGTGAAACAAGAACTTCCATTTGTATTTTCATTAAAATATTTCTACTTCAGTACATCTATAATGACAAAAGGACTTGAAACTTAGACAAAATTTAGAAATCTCCCTCGTAGTTGCAAATTCACCACCCTTAACAATATGTTACAACTTTCTATATATAATAAGCACTAGCCATCTTGGAATCCTTAAAGAGAAAGGATGCAACAAACTTCATATGGCTAGGAAAAACCTAAAAGTACTAAAAGATAAAATACAGTTACACTTTCAGTCAGTGGAACCAAACACTTGAGTAGCTAATTTAAAATGATCCCAAATTCTTGGCAGTTGGCACCTTTATCCAAAGATACTCTAGGTAACCTCTTGAGGTTGTTATGAGACCTAGTGATCACCAATATAGGCTAACTTACAGTAGTCTTGATGATGATTACCCTCCCTGTTCTCATTGATTAGGTGTCACTTTACTCGTCATCTATCACGTCTAGGTCAATTATTGTTGGTTTCTTTTTATTTTTCTTGGTGATAGTGTCCCAAAGTTTAACTTCATCCTCTAAAGTCCAATTCAAACCTTGTAGGCTCTGTAACTTCTTTACCTTCCTCTTCCACCTGGGATCAGTGATAGCCTTGATGTATGTAACAAAATTTACAATGTTCAACTCTCTTCTTTTAAGGATTCATCCAAGGCTTTATTGAATCTTTCTATGTCTAGGACACTATCATATGTCAGGAATGCCTCTTTCTTAGGAAGTAGAGTGTCAAATTATTTCCTCCATTCCTCAATAGATTTTATCTGGTCATCTTCTCCTTTGATTGGAGGAATAAACCTACCAAAATTAGGTCCAAACATAGTGTTCCTTGCTTGAATCTGATTGGCTTTTCCCTTAAAGAAAGACAATGAAGTGCCAATCTACTCAATCATTTCCCCCACTTAGAAAACAATCTCTGGGAGGTCTATCCTGTGTGGTTTTAATGCCTCAAATATTTCAAATAGTCATCATTTGCTTGACCATGTACCAAAATATGGCTCCATAATTTCTATGTGGGTCTTCACCTCTGTTTCTAAGGCTTAAGCTAGGTAGTCTATTGTAGGCCTTGTGCACTAGCTCCACTTTTCCTTTCAGGATATCTACCCTGTGTTGCAAGATATTCAGTAATGCAGTTAGAGATACATCATTATTTTCTTGGTCTAGCTGATATGTTCCTTGTGGGAAGTCCTCAGTAGTTTATGGGTATGTGTAGGATCATGGTATGCCAAAAAGTGGCAATGTGAAAAAGAAGTTCTGATTGGTAGACTAACTAAAAAATAGCTATAACTTTAAAATGGTATATCATTTTTTAAATCTGAAACATGTGTCACATTCTATGTTTCACCTACTACAAGAAAAAAACAAAAAAAATCAATTTGATTAAGTTTAGACTAGGTTAAGGTGGTCAGACACGAAATTTTTTATATTCTAGAAAAGTTGTAGAAGAAAAATCATAATTAATTATATACTTGGAAACAAATTTTAAAAGAAATATGCATCACATACGGACATTAATCTAATACTTATATCTAGAATCTAGTAAAAAAATATTATCATTTGATTGTGTTTAAGGTGGTCAGACATACGCCTACTTCTTATCTTTTTAGTCCTGATTGATAGACTGATTGAAAAATAACTATAACTTTCAAACAGTATAACATTTTTGAAATCCAAAACATGATTCACATTCTATGCTTTTCCTACCACAATTAAAAATTAAAAAAAAATCAATTTGATGAATTTTAGACTAAGTTAAGGTGGTTAAACACGAGATTTTTTTATATTTTGGAAAAGTTGTAGTAGAAAAATCATAATTAATTATTTTTAATTGGAAAAAAATTACAAAAAAATATGTCACATCCTAATATGAGTCTACTACTTATATCTAGAATCTTGTAAAAAATATTTTCATTTGATTGTGTTTAAGGTGGTTAGACATACACCTTCTTCTTATCTTTTTCGTGGAATTTTCACACTACTGCATTGAAATTTGAAATTTCACCATATAGAATTTTTTTTTTTAAAGAAGGGATAGTAGCTTAGAAACTAGATTCAATTTTCTACAGATTATCTTCTTACATATTTTTGATATACGATTGATAACTTGTCCAAATTTTTATGTCAACTTTCCCAACCCTAATTTTCTGAACTTTCATTGCCACTTAAGGCTTAGTTTGGCATACCATGATCTTGCACATACCCTTATGTCTGAATAGATACAATTTCCTTGGCTGGCCTGGGTAGAGATTTGGGAGTCTCTTCTAATTTCTTGTTTAATACTTTCACTTGCCCCAGTAATGACTTGATTTGTATCAAGCATATTTCTCTATCCTTAATCACAAAAACTGACTCATCAAAGAGTTTTGCATATCTAGCAGAAAGCTGCTCTATTTTTTCTTGATTTACATGGGAAAAGTAGGTGATTGCCTATGATATTTCAAGCTTAGCAGTATTCTAGATAGTCTAGATAATTTTATTCCCATCCAACTTTTCTTCAATGATAACCAAGGAAGGATTTTGTGTTCTTGGTGCCAGAGACCACATGGCTAAAGTCTGGTATCATGGATCATATCCACATCCCCTACCCATTTCTCCAATCTCAGTCCCAAAAGACAAGTTGGAATCCGGTTGCTTCCTAATTTGGTCAATTATAAAAGTAGAGGCCAAATCCCATCCAGGAACTAGTAGCATTCCACTTGACTTGACCGATTTTCTAGCCTCATTAGGTGTTATTGTCATAGAATCAAGATAATAGGCTTGTAGGGCTTGCAAAGCTTCACTTTGCATAGTTTCACCCTCTGTCACTCACAAATGTGATCCTACTTATTGTTGCTTTCTCCATATGAAAAAGTTATTGAAGTCATCAGTCTTGATGAATGCATCATCATTTAGGATCTCTTCTTGATAGAGCTCTCTTTCATCTTGGAATAGTTCCAGAAAGGGAAACTCCACTTCTTCTTGGACATATTTTTTTCTTTTTAACATTACATCATTAATATATTCACAATTACCTTCCTTAAGGTTCCCTTAATGAATTCATTTATTAACATTTTTACATTACTTATCCAAATTGAATTTCATTTATTTTCTTTACTTTCAATTTTCATAACTTAAGAGATAAACATTTCATTTACAGTTATATATCAATTTCATTACTCTTTCCTACACATTGAAATAACTATTCTTACAGATTACATTTTAACCTTAGAATAATGAACATTTCCTTTTATTTCAACATAGGAGAGAGAGAGAGACATTAATTCAATATTTACACTTTACATTTAAACTTTCATCTTTCAAATAACATCCCTTAAAATAAACCCTAGAACTATCCCTCCCAATTACATTGCTTTTCTTTATAATTACATTTTTCTGATAATAAATATCATTACAATACTAAGTACAAAAATGGCCCGAAGGAATTAAACCATATCTTTACATCTTTCTTTCAATAACAATAATAATAGAAAGGTCTTCATTAATGCATAGAATAGAACACATCCAAGTCACGAACCACGAATAGGACCTCATAAGATTTTTGCCACCCAACCATGTGAAATTGGTTAAGTTCCACATCCCCTGCTAGGATATAGAACAAAGATACTCACAAGGACCTAAGAATTCTAAATTTTCACAAACCCTCACTTGAAAACAAATACAAAACATTACAATATATCACATTACTAATATAAAAGGTTAGGTTTTTAGCATACCCTCTAGGTGAGTGTCATCACATATCCTGTATTTTGGGATCCACCCTGGAAACCATGTAACCCCGATACCCCCTTTCTCAATAGGGATCCTCCCTGGAAGTTACCCATGGTCTTGGTACTATAACAAGACTTTGTGGCCATTAATATATTTTGTTTCATTATCTTTTGTTTCCCCCCCTTTCCCATAATTCATTATTAGGTTATCACTTTTTACTAACCCACCCATAGGATCATTTGGCAACCACTTTAGGGTTCTAACACCTATGGTGAGCCACTCACCTAGGGTGCCTAGTCCCCTACCCAAACACACAAGCCATGAAAACATCAATTACTTTCAAAAGATACATCTCACAAGTCTAGGGAACCCTTCAGTGCACTCAAGCCACCCGAATGAGTCCTACGCTTATATTATGGATTCTATCTTAAGACAAGTACTAAAATTACATGAGTAACATCTTATAATGCCAACAATACCATGTATAAACATTCATAATGTACAACATATAACTTTCCACATGCATTAACACCATGTTCCATACCAGTTCATAAATCTAGGGAACCCTCATGTGTCTAAACTTTGGCTAAGCCTGAATTTTTTTTAAAACCCCCAAAATCTAAAATCTGCATCTTAACTTGTATGAAGCTGAAACCTATCTCAAACATCCTAAAATGTATTTATAAAAATACAAATTAATGTATAATAAATTAAATGTATTATTTAGTTGTAATGGAATAAAACATATAATTCTGGTTCTTGTCACCCGAGTGGCAAGAAGGGAAAAATGAAAGTGAAAGGAAATCTGTGTGTCAACTGGAAACATCAAGATATAGACTCATCTTCATAAAAGCATAGAATAAAAAAAAGGTTGTTGAAACAATTAATAAAGTTTAGTAATTTGACAAGTATTAGTTGTTTGATAATGTCGAATTTGATAATTCGTTCCTTAGATTGAGTTTACATAACATAGCATGTGTTTACAAAAAGACTGGTTAAACGTCCTGTTTAAATGACCAGTTGATTAGTAATCAGCCATGTAGTAATGATTTGATAGTGGAATGTATGCAAATTTTTATTTTATGGGAAATAATATCTCTAGGATAAGGTGGAAAATAATAAAGTTGAACTTAGAGTTTATGGTTTTGTAATAATTTGAACTGTCATAACACAGACATTTTCATAAAATAAATTATAAAAGGAATGATCACATTTTCCTAGTTGTAATATTTTTAAACAGCTTAATAAAAATATCCATCCTATCATCACACTAATATGAAAACACTTGTGAATAATTCCACAAAAACATTCACACACATACAGGAAGAAGTAAACTCTTCTGTATCCAGATCCAAGCTGGAGTCCTACGGAGAAACCTGATATTGGCTAGACCACAGCCCTGTAATACCTCCAAGCTTTGATTGAGATGGTAGCCTCCTGGTAGATTCTCCTCCAAAAACCAAGCCTCTCTTCCTTACTCAAAAAACTTTCCCAAATCTACTCATAGAAAGATGATCAATAAAACACACAGAGACAAATTTTACCCCAAATGACTTCTGGAACCAATTTGCAATAATTACCATATTTTTTTCCTCCAAAATCATTTGATTTATCCTCCAACTATATGTTTTCAGGAGTTTCTTTATGGGAAGAAACTTCTCCAACTTCCATAGTTGCTTGGAAAAAAATCAAACCAACCTTCCCGTAAACATATAATAAAGTTTCTTCGTAAATTTAATTAAAATAGCCTCCAAAGAAACCTATAAAAAGAAGATTAAACATAAATCTTTCCTGAATAATACATCGCCCACTTGGAATCAAACTAGCCTAACTTCTAGGAGGTCTTGATTTGAACTCCCTCCTAGATAGCTAGTTTTACCAATAGGAGCTTCCTTTCATTATCTTTTATTATTATTTCTACTTTTATTCAATATATTTTATTAAACATCAAAATACCCTTGAGAAAACAAATAAAACACACACAAGTAATAATATTTATATATGCAGAGGTATATGTGTGTGCACCCACATATACATATACATATAAACATACATTTAATAATAACACATATATAAACTAATTATATATATACGCTTTATACCAGAAATCCTACCAACATCATAACAAAAACCATAGGATAACATCATAAGAATGCATTCATATCCCCCCACTAGGGTAACCTCCTAGCACAAACTAATTCCACGTGTAACCTTGAGAGTAGCTTGGTTAAATCTCCACACAACAACAGTTCAAGGATTTTGAAGGCACGCTCAGACCTGTGTAGCCTGGTGGAGACGATACCTGGTACCTACATCCTACATCACAAACTGATATATATATATATATATATATATATATATATATATATATATATATATAAACAGATAGTGGAAAACAAAGAGGAGTAACTACGACTGCCCCTCCTCATCCTACACTTACATCAACTAGTAAACATCAAATCATAATTGGGTCAGTAGGGTTAGATCATAATATAAATATCATAACATAACTCAATGTAAAACATTTCACTTAATAGTTCATTTCTAACCATTCATTATTAAATGCTAAATAAACTACAGTAATGAAATACATAGATATGCTCAAATGTCTCATAAAATGCTAACTAAATAGTGATCATAGTCCAAACATATAATCCAAAGTGTCAAAGCAATAACCATGTTAGTCTAACATAGGAATATGCTAGTGTGGGAATTAAACCTTCTTTGACCTTCTTCCTTAACTGATGATGGTACTACCTATCACCAGTAATCAAAGGACTCACTATGTCTTTCTTCTTCCCATGTGTCTCTGCTTGAGAGGAATCCCCTTGATCTATTCTCTTTTTCTTCCTTGGGGTCTCATTTGTCACCTTAGTATCAGGAACCTCTGTGAGATCAACTTCTATTTTTTGTTCCACTGAAGGTGTCTATTTCATGTGAGGAGGAGTGTATACTAGATATACTCCCTCACTATCCTCTTCATACTCAGAGGATGAATTTTTCTCAAGACCTCTTTCCTTTTCCTTAATTTGTCCCTCTTTTTTATTATACAAAGTATGGTATGATTCAATCATCTTTGTGAGTCTTTGCATATGGGGCAATCTTGGAAAGAAGCCTCCAAAAGGGACTCCTTTTTTCTTCATTTCCTATTCCAAGTATATTAAATCTTTGTCCTTTTCTGCTCTACTTTCTACCTCATCATCATCAAAAAAATTTATGATAATGTCTTCTTCAACATAATCTTCATGCTCTTTAATGGCAGTGATGCTTGGGGTTAGCATCTTCTTAGCACTCTCGATAAAAACCTTAGGGTCTACATACCTATACAAGGCCATGCTCATTATGTATTTCCCTAACCATTTATTCACTGCTTCCATAGCCCTTTTCCCAATAGTAAAGTCCACAACTTTGAACTATGTGGGTGTGAAGGTACCTATTTTATAGGGAGCCAAATGCTCCTTGTCTATCTACATTAGCTTCCAGAGAAATTCCATGAAGGACACTCTTTGAGGCACATACTTTAGAAGTATGTGTGGAGGTTGTGAACATCCATAAACCCTATTCAAAGTATAAGTATTTTCACAATACAAGTCACCCCAATTGTGATCTCCTAGACATTTATCAACATATTGACAAGGTCTTAGAAGTTGAAGTGCCCTAACTATAAATCTAGTTATATTTAGGCCCATCATGTCTAGAAGTGGATGTACAATCCAATTCTCAAAACCACAAAATTCATTCTCATTGAAGTGTAATTCAAAACAGTAATCCATAATTGTACAGGGTTTGGCTGGCCTTGTAAAAGAGTCCTACGTCTCAAGAACTCTTTATTCATGTTTTCTATATTGAAGTACAAAATAAAATGCATTAAAAGAGAATAATGCATGAATTTGGGATTTCTCTTGTTTTGGTTACTGATGAGGCCATCATGCATTCTGTCAGTGACATATTGAATGTAGTCAAAGTTAGTGTTGACATGGGAATTCTAGATATATAGGATAATCATCAACATGTCCACATACAGCTTCTCAGTGTGCCCATCAATGCCCAACCCTCTCCATAGACCATAATCTATATACTTCATGTATAAGCTTAGGTCTTTAAAACATATGGTGCACCCTTAGAAGCAGGCATTGGGGATACCTAACTTTTGTTTAACCTAGGTACATGAGATTGGACCAACTTGCTAACTATGTTGACCTCTCTGGTATACTTGTTCTATAATTTTTTTAAGTCAAGCTCTGTGGCAGAGGCATGGTATATTCCAAACGATTTCATGAAGGATTCCCTATCTAAGGTAACTAAGGTTGTTTCATCACCTTTTTTGATAGCTTTTCATGTAGGGACATATTTCCTAGATAGTTCTGTTAACAGGTCTACATCAATGAAGACATCTGGGATAATTATGTTGGCTAAGCCTAATGTCCAAGGGTTTGAGATATGAATCTGTATATCCTTATTGTTTTAGAAATAATTAAATAAATAGTAATCCATAACTGTACGGGGTTTGGCTAGGCTTGGAAAATAGTCCTAGGTCTCAAGAACTCTTTATTCATGTTTTCTATATTGAAGTACAAAATCAAATGCATTAAAAGAGAATAAAGCATGAATTTGGGATTTCTCTTCTTTTGTATACTAATGAGGCCATCATGCATTCTGTCAGTGACATACTCAATGTAGTCAAAGTTAGTGTTGACATGGGAATTCTAGATATACACGATAATCATCAACATGTCCGCATGCAGCTTCTCAATGTGCCCATCAATGCCCAACCCTCTCCATAGACCATAAGATATATACTTCATGTATAAGCCTAGATCTTTAAAACATATGGCACACCCTTAGAAGCAAGCATTGGGGCTACCTAATTTCTATTTGACCTAGGTACATGAGATTGGACCAGCTTGCTAACTATGTTGACCTCTCTAGTATACTTGTTCTGCAATTTTTTTAAGTCAAGCTCTCTGGCAGAGGCATGGTATATTCCAAATGATTTCATGAAGGATTCCCTATATAAGGTAACCAAGGTTGTTTCATCACCTTTTCTGATAGTTTTTCATGTAGGGTCATATTTCCTAGATAGTTCTATTTACAGGTCTACATCAATGAAGACATCTGGGATAATTATGTTGGCTAAGCCTAATGTCCAAGGGTTTGAGATAGGAATATGTATATCCTTATTATTGTATAAATAATTAAATAAATGATAACTAGAGCACCTAAGAGTTTTGGGATCCCTGCAATTCAACATGAAATCAGTGAAGGATTCATCATCTACCTTTTTATTTTGATTGGTTCCAGGAATCACAGCCACAAATTCTTCTGAGTAATTCCTTTTCCATTTATGTTCTTCTTCTGCATCCTTGCTTCCTCCACTAGACGAAAGCCCACTCAACTAAGCTTGACTCATCTTTACTCATTTTTTGGACAATTCTCTCTCGGACACAAGCTTATTCTCACAATTGATTTGAAACTTATGCAATTTATTTACTCTGTGCTCTGAAAACTTTGGTAATCATAATTTACAAAGGTTGCATCTATTTATCATTGAAAATTCAATGCATCAGTCTAGTTGAGAACTTGGAAACCATTTCTCAATCACTTCTGCAATAACTCTGCGTGTCTTGACATAAAATATCTCCTAGCCATGGCATTTGAAGTTGACAGGTAATCAAATTTTAAAAAGACAAATTGGAAAAGTCATGAGGGATTTTTCTATTTTATAACCTTAATTATGTGAAAAGGCTTTATACATGATCTGATTGGCTTGCTTTTCTTTCTTTTTAACAGCTCAGTGGATTACTTGTACTCTATCAGAATCTTTAATCTTTAATAACCCTACCTTTTATATTTCTTTCCTTTAAATGGTGTGAGACACAATACTTCTGATCTTACCATAATTGGACCATAGTTTATCTAGAGATCACATGACTTCTTTATCGCCAATCTGCTGAGAGTTTGTTCTGACATGGGTTAAATTATGAGATCTATCACCAACTACACGATAAGATCTTGATCTATAGTTCTCGCTAGGTTGCAAGATGGTTTTATTAACTCTGATTCTATTCTTAGATTCAGTGTTGGCCACTCATTTTAACGTTACCTCACCTTTGGTTTACTTATTATCACTGGGTAACTCATTTCTTCTTACCTTTGAATCTCCTAATAAAATTTACTCATCTTTTCTTTGACTATGATCAAATCTAGAGATTCAGAGATAAAGGAAACTACTAAGTCACTAAATAAAACTCTTAACTCAAGTATCATCTGGAGATCTAGCACTAGTTGTTCATCTGATGTGAGATTGACAATCCTTGCTAAGTCTCTGAGATTATATCTTAACCTTAGGCTTAGTCCGAGATCTAGCGACAAGGCACAAAAATAACCCTATTTTGACTCTGAGTTTATCTCAAGATTCAAAGATAACTAATTCTTTATATCACTAATAATTTTTACTAATCTCGGATCTATTTAGAGATCACATGTACAATGCAAGATTTAAATCATGTCAACGGTCCATATCTTTTCTTATGAGCTCATCTTTTAACTTTGTCTTGACCTTAATGTTAGAATGAATTTAGAATAACTGATAGGGGGGTGAATCAATTATCCACAGGTCTAGATGTGCCCATTAAAACTTTATACCAAATTAAACAACTCAGATCTATTGGACAGTGATAGCATAGGTCAACAATATAAGTATGCAGTTTACTGTTTAGATGAAATAAGATTGCAGAAACTTAACAGTAAAACACAATATAAACATTCACACAAGTTGACACTAGTATTTAACGTGGAAACCCAATTTGGAAAAAACCACCAATAACATGCTATCAAGTTTTCACTCTTTTGAACTGATGCCCTATTAAGAGCCAACCCTGTTAAAGTTTACAAAACACATTTCTAAATGTGACCTGGTGTTCGTCCAACATAAAACTTGCTCGGCATAAACTGTTCTCAGTAAACTGTCAGTGACAGATAAACAATATATCACTTTGCCAATGTGCCAACTTATAAAGTACCCTTTGTAATTCCTCATAACTCAACCATTCTTCTTTGTCTTCTTGTTAAATCTCCTCCATCAATCAATAGATATGGTACTTAAATAGATAGCAATAGTCTCACCAGTTAAGGTTTGACATCAATGAAAAACAATAATTGTTTCTATTGTAGCTTTCCAAACAATATTTCCAACACTTAAGTCATCTTGGGGATTACACGACTACTTTATTTCCATGATGTTGAATGCTTTTCTTAACCATGAGTTTATTCAAAGATCAAGCGACAACCACATGATGAGATCTTGATCTACGCCCTGTGCTGAATCTCTAAATTATTCTATACTTGCTCATTTTATTTTGAGATTATGCAAAAACCATTTATCTTACTCTCAATCCAATGGCTTGCGCTGAGTCTCACAATATTTGGATCTCACTCCAGTCTATTCTCAGATTACATGACTAAAGGCTATCTCGCAATCTCCCAATGTTTGGACTAACTCTATTCAAGTCTGGAGATTAAGAGATAAAGGCTATATTTGAATCGCTGAAAGATCTGTCTAACCTTGGGTTTACTCAGAGACTTTACGAACACCACAGATTTATTTAGCCACTTAAACATGTATTTTCATATTATCTTATTACCTCTTGATCATTGAATAATCCATGACTTCTTGGCTTTTTCTAGCGATTTAGTGCCACACGCACATCTCTGGCTTAATCAATGGTCCAAATTCATTCATGGAAAACCTAAATTGGCTTTGATTTAACCACAACTAACCCAAGTTCATTTAGAGATTTAATGAATGAATAAATCTCTAAGTCGCTGAATAATTCTTATAACTTGGGTTTAATCCAAAGATCACATGCTAGCCCTTAGATTTTTCCTTGATCAAAGATCAACGTTAATTCTCTAAATGTTTCTATACTTTACCAATTCTTCACAACATTACACGAAAACATTTGATTCTACTTTGATCCAACAACCCATATTGAATCCCAACACAATCTTCTTAACCACGCTTCAATTCTGAGATCATGCAACCAAGACATCTCTAAAACTCATAATAAACTTTACTTGACTTCATCTCAACCATAGGCTTATCTGGAGATTACACAATAAGATTTATCTCAAAGTCTCTGAAATATTTATTATCACTGGGGTTTATTGGGAGATCACGCGCTACCCACAGGATCAAACCAAGGATAAAACAAGATCGAGGGATTTTGCTTAATCGCTGATTAAAATATTGAGCTTGGCTATTATTTGGAGATCACACGCCAGTCGTTCATCTCAAAAAAGATCAACAGTCCTCACTAAATCTTTTAATAAATCTCTTAACTCTAATTTCATCTCGAGATCATGCGACAAAGCACAAAGTAAACTTTGTCTTCACCTCAGGTTGGATTATGAGATTCAAAGACTAAGCTATCTTTAAATCTCCAAATATTTCTTGTAACTGGAGTTAAATCATTAGATCTAGTGCTAGCCACATGATGAGAACTACATCCACAGTTGTCACTAACTCGCTGAATTTTTTAGTTGACTTCACACTTGTCTAGCGATCACGTGCCAACTACACGATCAGATCAAGATCAATTGCCTACACTTAATCACTCAATGTATAAGAGAATATTCCTTTCTTCTCAAGATTAAGAGATAAAATCTTTCCCAAAGTCTCCAGACCATAGAGAATATTTGGTTTTGGTCATGAGATTGGGAGATAAGGTAAGGGCTGAAAAGGAAAATGACTTAAAACATGTTAAGTTACTCGACAAAAGTAACTTCAAATTAGAACAAGGTCATGGATTTCTAGGGTTTTTTCATGGTAAAGACACAAATAACCTAGGTTTTAAGGTTTTTAACCATTTTTTGCATCATTTTTCTTGAGAAATAGACACTTGCAGAAAAATTTGATGGTACATTGGAATAGACTTTGACATTTTTAGGCATAACTGACATTGGGAACCAAAACCTTTAGCGAGACTCAGAAAAACTAGAAATATACCCAACAGTGGCTCTATCGGAGGGTTCTTGAATGCAAGATCATAGAAAGAATTATAGATCTCTAGGAGGCAGACCAAAACAACACTAACCTAATACAAAATCAAACACACTATAGAAAGAAAACACACATGTACATAAATTACAAGACTACTGTGCATGGAAAAATTTGATTCAATTGAATAAGTTTTTCAGAAATTTTCAATGCACTGGAAATTCATATTCTTCATCATTCATATTATTGAGAAGATATGCATCCTTTCCAAATGTCTGATAGATAACGAAGGGACATAACCACAAAGATTCAAATTTCTTATGCTTTCCCTTATCCTCATCCTTGGCATTCCATTGAAGAACCAAGTCACCATGCTAGAATTTTCTTTCATTGGTCTTTTTTGTTGGAAAGATTGCTACAATGTAGACAATTGTTATTTTTTCATTGATGTCAAACCTTAACTGGTGAGACTATTGTTGTATTTTTGAGTACTATATCTATTTATTGATGAAGATTTGAAGAACAGGATAACAAGAAGACCGAGGAAATGGTTGAGTTATGGGTATACACCAGGGTACTTGATCATTTGGCACTTTGGAAAAGTGATATGTTGTTTATCTTTCACTCACAGTTCACTAGGAGGTCGATGCTGAGAAAAGCAAAGTCAATGCTGAGAAAAGTGAAAGGTGATACCAAGCAAAGAAAATATGATGCCGAGCGCCAGTGAAATGTCGAGGGACAGAGAGAAAGCCGAGCAAAAATATCTATTAATTGATGAGATTTGAGATCTATGGCTGACATAGGTAATTTTATTGGGATATGCATTGTTAATTAAGATTGATCCACACTCATTTAATGCACATGAAGCTATTATTAATGCATGGATTCAATGTTTAATTAATGATTGTATTGGAGAAGTAAATTAAATGTAATGATGGAAAGATCTGTTCGATCTGACCTAACCTAAGATCTACAATCTTGATTAAGCAAAAAAATATTTATCTGACCTAGATGGAGAGGTAAAATATACCCTACTATGGCTATTTTTATGTATTCGAGTGTAAGGAGAAGTTGTATGCAAGAGTATTGCATGGTTAATTGATTGATTGGCTAAACCCAGTAGAGAAGGCTGAGCAAAGAAGAAGAGAGATTGCTTGATGGATTTCCAAGCAGATCTAAAGTTTGAAAAAAATGAAGTCCATTTAGTGAATTAGCATTAGAGATAAAATTGGATCTAGATTTGCAAAGTAAGTTGTATGTATCAGATCACATCCGATGATTACTTTCTAACCATTGTATCAATTCAAATCCTTTAACTAGGCTGACCTAACAGTCATTGTATAAATCCTTTGAACAAGATGACATTCAGATTGGAATGTTCTAAGTCCTTTAACAAGGCCACTCCTGACAGGGTGACTAAATCCTTTAATCAGGTCACATTTGACAGTGTGTTTTGTAACCTTTAACAGGGTTGGCTCCTAAGAGGGCATCACTTCAGAAGAGTGAAATTTTGGTAGCATGTTACTGGTTGTTTTCCCATATTGTGTTTCCACATTAGATCATGGTGTCAAAATGTGTGAATGTTTATGTTGCATTTTAGTGTTAAGTTTTTGTAAGCTCATTTCATTAGTACAACAAACTGTACACTTTTGTTGTTTATTGCTGCCGACCAGATCTGAGTTGTTGAATAAATTTTTATATGGGCACATCTGGACCTAAGGATAACTGATTCACCCCCCTCTTAGTTATTCTAAATTCATTCTAACAATTGGTATCAGAGCCTTGTTCTCCTAAAAATTTTTTAAGGTACTGGGAGATAAAGATCAAGATGTATAAAAGGGATGGACCAAATATTAACATGGAAAACTTTCCTGCATGGAAATTTTTGATGAAACTTCACTTGGCTACTATTGGTGATTCTGCTAAATGACATATTGAAACAGAATATGTAGCCCCTACTAGAGTTTTGAATGTTGCACAATTAAGAGAAAATCATGAACATAATGAAGCAATGTTTGAACTTGCATCATCTCTAGACTATCATGAATTTGAGAACATTAAGGATTGTACAAGTGCAAAGAAGATGTGGGATGCTCTTCAAACCTTCTATGGAGGTGATACAAATGTACTAAGAGCCAAATCTGAAAGCTTGAGAGGTAAGTTTAATGATTTAAAAATGCAAGAAGGAAAAAATATAATGCAATATTATGATAGGATAAAGGAAGATGGAAATTCTATTAGAGGAGCTAAGGGAACCATTGATGATCACACTATCATGAGCAAGGTATTGAGAACACTTCCTCCTATTTATGCTATTAGAGTATCTACAATTCAAGAACTAAGATGTACTCCTAAAAAATTTTACCCAAATTTTCCCATTATGAATATTTTGGCTACAGGTGGAGTAAAATGAGGCTGCCACGAGGGTTGAGCCCAACCTATAAGGTTGACCTTAGTTCTATATTTTGGTTGTGTTTTACATTCTCTTTAGTCCCTATTTTTCTCCTGCCCATGCAAAATATCTAAGTGATAAAAAACCTATGTATTTGATAAAACCCTAGCTACCTGAGATCTATTCTAAATCCTTATTACCTTTTGGGTGACTTAAGTTCTTCAAATTCCCATGTGCACATTTATACTCTACATTAAGTCTCTAAGTCATGCAATAAAAATAGAATATTCTAAATCATCTGGCGACCCCAAATCTCGCTAGTCTCATGATCTCATGAAATAAAATCATATTCCATTTTGATCAGGAGACTCAGTGATGATCGAAGCCTAGATTCAGGTAATCTCTTAATACAAACTGAAGTTGCCAAAGGATCAGGAGATCACGCGACTCAGTGTAATTCCTGCCTATAGGTGTGACTTGAGTTTGGAGATGAGTTAAGTTAACAACCTTTTGATAAGGTGGTCTCATATTCAAAGGGAATATTCTATCAAGAAACAGAGGCTTGGTGATTGACACCCAATTTAAATAAGGTTTAACACTTGTCATGTAATCTCATGATAAAGCCAGGGTTACCGAAAAGGTTGGGAGACTTAGCGGTAAAGAGAAAGTATTAACTCGAGGTTATGAGGCATTGCCCGGGTAAATAAATGATCCAGTGGATACATTTTAAAATATAAAAAGGATTGAAATCTCAACTATCAATACAAAAATCCATGCACCCTGTGACCATTAGGATTTAAATATTGAAAGGAAGTTCAAATATCTGATCTCAGAAGTTATTATAGAACCAGCTTACAGAGAGGTAGATAGATCGACCGACTTCGTAGAAGAAAAATTGATGGTGGTAGGAAGATTTCAGAAATTAAATCTGATCGATCAAAGATATTTCTAGGATGAATTTATGAATGAAACTGACAGTGTTAGGGTTGTTGAAATAATACTTTTGTAATCAATTGTAACCCTAACAAGATCAGTTTTGAGAGCTTTAGAGATTAGAGTTTTCGTGACTTGGAAATTATCCATGGCATTCTTTCTGCCCTCTGATTTCTTTAGTTTTTAATCTTTCATTGATGTTTAGATATTGCAAGGGCTTTTTGTGACATTTTTCATGTCCCTAGGCTTTCTTGTCTAAATCTCTCTTACTAAATTATAATATATTGAGTGATTTCTAGTGAAACATTGGAGTCTTTTAGCCCTCTTTCTTTTGCAATAGTGTGTACTACTATGGATGATCTAATTTAGACGATTTTGTGGATATTCTATAGTCCCCTATCATTTTGTCTCATTCCTGTGCCAAATTGTAAAAATGGATGTCTGCTTGTAGGTCATAGTCTGTGTCTACTTATAGTAAATATGCTATTGTTTGTGAAATCACTTATTTCTGTAAATAGCCTTTGTTTGTATAAGGCCTCTCTATGAAATATTTATGCAAGCCTATCTAGTAATTTGTGTTCTTTTGTTCCAAGGTTTTCATTCTGAGATTAGTCAATGTATTATGATTTAGGTCACCTTCAGTGTATCACCTAGTAGGATAATTTGCTTTCAATAATTTCCCTTTCATGCATTCCTTCTATCCCTTTTCCCTCAATAATTTACTTTCCTTTTAAAGAAGCAAATTTGGGTGACATATGAAGAGGAACCGACCTAGAATCTAGAGGTCTCGTCTCAGTTAGCAAAAGGTCCCACAACCTTGAGATGATTCCCATGTTACACTAGATTACCAAGACTATGAGAGCTTGGATAAAGGGTGCAAATCTAGGTGTCTAATAGTTCTAGCACGCCCGGTGGGACACCAATTGAAGTTTACTTACCAAATTATGCTATTTCTAATATACTGGTTGCATAATAAAGACTTTAAGAGGTTTCCCTATCAAGTATATCTAGTGACTCCATTGGTGAAGGCAAGAAGACCCATTCCTATTCAAATTTTATGAGAAAAGTTGAAACAAGAAGCTCAAAGCTATCTGAGTTCACACAGCTTCCTTCCAAAAGGAACTATAGAAGATCATCTCAAAGAGCACCCCCTACTATGAGGGTACAGTCTACACCACCTAATACTTCAAAGAGGATACCCTAGCCTTTTCATTCCAGAAGAAGAGGAAGATCCCTAACTAGGGAGCTACAAGAAGATTCAACTCCACCCTTTGATACAACTCTTGCAGTTACTACTCAACAGGTCACAACTCCTACAATGGTGAGGTAGTTTTCTTTTGCCCCCTTCAATAAAGGAAGCCCCTTGAAATTTTCTCAACATCATGATTTACCTCTGGTAGCTCTTAAAAGTCTACCTGATTTCACAGGTGAAGGGAAAACAACAACTTTTGAACACATAAGTGATGTAACTACTATCTGTAGTATACATAACATCATAGAAGAAGATGTGGCTACCAAGATATTAGTAGCCTCTTTCAAAGGAAAGGCCTTAGAATGGTTAAGAACTATGGCTATCAGTTCCATTAATTCATGGGATAGATTAGGACATGCATTAACTAAATACTTTGAGGATAAATCAAATAACTTATCTCTGGTAGAGCAGCTGACAACCATTAAAAGATCTCCTCAGGAACAAATGATAGACTTCAATAGCATATTCCTTAAGACATGGAATAGAATTCCTACCTTAGTAAGACCTTCAGCTAATCATGCCTTCCTATATTTTTTAAGAAGTCTAAATAGCAATATTTCTGTCATGATTCAATCTATGGGAGGTACTTCATTACCTCAAGCTTTTGACATTGTTGTCAAGGCAGAGAACTGT
This sequence comes from Thuja plicata, assembly GCA_018584345.1. Lineage (NCBI taxonomy): Eukaryota > Viridiplantae > Streptophyta > Pinopsida > Cupressales > Cupressaceae > Thuja > Thuja plicata. The sequence continues at coordinate 1,398,423 of MU226511.1, forward strand.
CTAATACAAGCTGGCATGATAGCCCTGAGGCCACCTATGCCCATATTCCCTGACATATAGCCAAGCATGCCTTTTCAAATAACTCCAATCCCTCTAATACCCACTATTATAACACCTCAAGCAAGCACCATTTATGGGGAAGCAAGCGAGGACCCTTCCCAGCAACTATTAGAATTAAGAAGAAATCAGCAAGAGATGAAGAAATTAATGCAGACTATGAGTAACAAGATGATTAGTATAAAGAAACAAGGGCAAGGAAGTAAACCCCCTCTTCAACAGCAAAATCAGAGTCCAAATCAACAATATCAAAATCAGGGACAATATTATCAATAGAATAGACCCCAATTTCAATGAGTTTATCAAGGGAAAAGGTAAAACTACAACCAGAGACCATCTCAGACTTATAATCCTACCCCTCTCAATTCTGCAAATCCAGTTAGGGATGTAGTCCCAAGTCAAAATAACCTTGCTATAGAGATGGAGTGGTATTACCCTTGCAACCAATCCCATAACCAGACAACATGCTTAAATGGGAGGGTACACCAAGCACTAATGGTTTAAAGTGCCTCACTTACCCAATCAGAGGCTCCCCCCAATGAACGAACTCTTCACCAAGAGGCACAACATGACAAAACTTCTCTTTTTATTTGGGAGGAACAAGATTTCAATGGATTAAATGGTGAATCCATCATTTCTGCCAACACCAGATCTAAAAGAAGAGCTCAAGACATGGAACAAATATGAGATAAGGCTTCTACATCTATAGAATCTTCACCGCCCTTTTCTCCTATCATGTTGAGGAAGGCCCACATCATTCTAGTCAAAGAAAATTGACCTTCTAAGGAGGTTGAGCCTATCATAGCAAAGATACACCAAAGAATACACACAGCTGTACCCTTCAACATAGTGGATAATGTGAAGAAGACAAATATCACTATGTCTATGTGGGTTTCTTTGGCTATTCTAGGACAACCTAAAATATTGAAGAAAGCAATGACCAGAGAGAAGATTCCTCAGCCACCTACAATAAAAGAGGTTGTTAAGCTAGTATTGGTTAACACTGATCATAGGGACTAGATTCCAAGTGGCAACTCTAGGTCTAATGTCGTGCAAGGTAGGAACTCAAAACCACCCCCTTTTTATGTATCTTTAATTATTGGAAAATCTTTGGTACATAATAGCATGGTAGATAGTGGGGCTACTAGCACTATTATTCCTAATAAGGTAGCTAACCAAGTAGGTTTGAAATATGAGCCTTTCCAAAAGAAATTTACCAAGCTTGATGGTTCATCAGTGAACACGATAAGTGTAGCTAGGGACACCAGCCTAGTCCTCCATGCAACCCTGAATTTCTCTATCCTGCTTGACATATACATAATAGACCGCCCTGCATTATTTTCCATATGCTTGTCGAGAGAATTTACAGCCAAGATAGGAGGGTATATTTCCTCTGATTGGTCACACATGCTTTTTCATACAAGGTATGGGACAAAGGTCACTATCAAGTATAAATCATTGGCAGCATACCATGTAGAACCTTATGTGTCCAATGTAATTAATGCAAGTTATCTTGCACTCGATGATGATGAATTCCTAATCATCAGGGAAACAACCACCAAGATAGAAGGTATCCCAGACATCTATTTAGACGAGATAGAATCTCAGAGACCCTCTGAGGCCCAGGCCAATGTCATTTGGGATGTTGGTTTGGGGTCTTATTTGATTCAAGAAGAAGGTTGCATAGAGCCAAATCTCTCCAAGGGAAACAAAGGTTTAGAAGATCAATGCAGTCAAGTTTGGGAGCTATACTTCGATGGTGTTAGAAGCAAACATGGTGTCGGTGGTGGTGCAATGCTAGTTTCCCCAAAAGGGGAGAAGTACTATGCTGCCTTTAGGTTCAGTTTCTCTTGCAGTAGTAACACCGTTGAATATGAGAGCCTAGTGAATGGGTTGGAATGGGCCAAAAGGAGAGGGATCATAACCCTAAAGGTATATGGTGATAGTGATCTGGTTGTCATCCAAGTAAGAGGGATAAGTATGAATAAAAGTGATATAATCAGAGCATATAACCATCGAATTTGGGATGCAATTGAAGATCTCCATGCTTTCAATATCGTAGAAATCCCTAGGAAATTGAATCAAAATGTAGATAGGTTAGCTATTGTTGGATCTCAGTATGATATTCCTACAAGTATTTCAAAAGAGAGGGATCAATAGCATACCAAAGTAATTGTTAGACCTTCTATTCCTGATAAAAATATCAATTGGAAAGTGTTTGATAGTGACGAACAAATTCTACAATTCCTATTTGAAGAGGACATTTTCTCAGAACATAACCAAGATAGGTTATTACAGAATTATGGTGATCAAGTGATACAAATAAAATCTAATAAAATTCCTAAAGGGCTTATCACCCTGGATTCTATCTTCAACAGAGATGACCAAGCATAGAAAATAAAAGTTGGCCTCTTAGTCCAGCAAGAATATTGTACTGAATTAAGGTTAGAACCAGGTAAAAGTTTACAATTTGGGAAGGTAAATACTAATTCAAAAGAACAGGCTTACACCCGATTATTTCAAGAGTTCAGTGATGTATTTGCATGGAAATATGAGTATCTCAAAGGTTTTGATCCTTCCCTTGCTCAACATACTATTGAATTGGAACCCAATGCCAAACCGGTCAGGTAGAAGCAAAGGCCTATAAATCCTAAGTTAGAACCACTCATGCATAAAGAAGTCCTCAAATTAATAGAGAGTGGTATCATCTACCTTATCAAGCACACTAGTTGGGTTTCCAACCTCATTCCTGTCAGGAAGAAGAATGGTGAGTTAAGGCTATGTGTTGACTTTAGAGAACTTAACAAGGCATCCCTAGAGGATCATCATCCATTACCCTCTATGGAGTAGATCTTACAATGTATCTCTGGATCTAAGATATTTTCACTATTGCATGGCTATTCAGGATACAATCAGATCTTGGTTCATGAAGAAGATCAATATAAGACTACGTTTAAAACCAAATGCGGGACCATGGCTTACCAAAAGATGCCCTTCGGTTTGTCTAATGTAGGTGCTACTTTTCAAAATGCAATGAATATGGCCTTTAAAATCCTCATGTACAAATTCGTGCTGATCTATTTAGATGACTTAACTGTTTATTCTAAACATGCAACAGACCATATTAAACATCTGAGGAAAATATTTGAAGGATGTAGAGAATTTGGGATATCTCTTAATCCCAAGAAATGTGTGTTTAAAGTCCATAAAGGAAAACTATTGGGATATATAGTATCAAAAAGGGAATTACAGTATACCCTAAAAGGATTGTATCTATCCTAGAGCTACCCTTTCCACATCACAAGAAAAGTGTTCAATCTTTCATAGGAAGGATTAACTTTGTCAGACGTTTCTTGCCTAATATTGGAGATCTATTAAAGCATTTGGCAATAATGTTGAAGAAGAATACATTTTTTTGTTGGAGCAAAGAGGGGAAAGATAGTTTCCAAACCATTAAAGAGTCTCTAACAGAAGCCCCTACCCTGTTAAATCCAAACTTTAGTAAGGATTTTATCCTTTACGCTTATGGAGGATCAGATTCTATTTCTGCAATATTGACCAAAGAAAATTCTAAAGGATTGGAAAAACCTATTGCCTTCTTTAGCAATGGTTTAGAAGAATAAAAACAAAGATATTGTTTTTTGGAGTAACATATACTCACTGTAGTGAAGAGCCTTAAGAAATTTAGATATATATTTACCCACAACAAGGTACAATTGAAAGTAACGCATCCTAGTGTCAAGGAATTATTTCTTTCCAGGGACCTGAATGAAAAAAGAGCTGGTTGGATTACTAAGGTCATGGAATATGACATTAATATCCAAGTCACCAAGTTAGTAAGAGGAAGAGGTATTTGTGAGTATCTAACAGAGGATGAGAGTTTGAAGGGATTGGAGAAAATAGATGAATCCCTAATCATGCATTCAACAGAGATGATGCCAAGGCAGCGGGTTGGTTGCCTAACATTATCCATTATTGAAAATAGGGGAACACCCTAAAGATCTAAATTCAAAAAAAAGAAGGTACTATAGGTTCACAGATTTGATATCCCTGACTCTATTATTTTAGATAATGCTTTAGCATTTACAGGCTTGAAAGTCACTAAATGGGTAGTCAAACATGGTGTTTACTTGAAAACAAGTTTAAACTACTACCCTCAGGGTAATGGTTTGGCAGAATCAACGAATAAGAACATGATTAGGATAATCAAGAAAACCCTACAAGACAAATAAAGAGATTGGCACACCAAACTAAAATCTGCATTGTGGTTAGACAGAATTACCCCAAAGAAGATCATTGGGAATTCTCCCTACATGCTAGTGTATGGAAGGGAGGCTAAGTTGTCCATTTTAACTGAATTGCCAGCTCTGGACTTAGCTACTCAGTATGTCTTGTTTGAAGAAGGAGATCCTTTATAGATTAGGTGATGGGGAGGTCACCTAACTCTCTGAAATTCCTACTCTCTCCTAGGAAACTCACCTGGAATCCTATTCAATTCAGGACTCTCTAGACTCACCTTTGAGTCTCTTAGGGCTACTCTCAGACCCTAACCAGAAGGACTTTTCTATTCCCTCTCTCCTAGGTTCCCTACCCACCGAAATGTATTACTCCTCACTATATCTCACTCTTCATGACTAAATTCATTACAGTCATGCACTTTCTCATTTATCTATCTCTTCTCCAAGTCTCTCTAGCTGGACCATAGGCTTGCCTAGGACTTGTTTGCAAACTCAAATAGCTTCTCATCTAACACAAATACAGGAACAAACATAATGTACAAGGTGGATGCTTCTTGACTGTCACAATCCATGGAATAGATTATCAGAGTCAAGAAGCACCCATGTTATCTAACAGAAACGAAATAGCACTTTACAGAAAGCTACTCAGAACAAAAGAACACGTAAAGTACAGACAAACTTCTTTATATTAATAATACAACAGATTACAATATGCTTGGATAGTCTACTCTGTCTCTGTAACTAACTAACTATCAATCACTGATCTGAACTGAACTCTTTTTCACAAATTCTTCTTCTCTATTTATCTCTGGCTTCTCCTCGATTCTGTAACCCTGGTGGTTACCTGTCGATCTCAGTCCTCCAGCTGTTCTCTGTTCTTCATCTCGTCTGCAACCTGTCTTCACTTTCTCTGCATGGTCGACATTCTGTACATGACTCTTTTCTTTCGTGTCATTCTCTTTTCTATTTTGCAGTTAAGACTTTTCAAGGCTTTCTCCTTCTGACACGTCAGCATGTTTGATCATTTGACTATTCTGTTCCTTATCGCGTAGTCACGAATGAAATTGACCTTTCATGTCTTGGTCTGTGACTGAGCGATTACCTACTTGTCTCACTCCCGCTATGTCTTTACCTGATCTGTCTTTTCCTCTGCGACTGAGTGATGAGCTCATGTCGCGCACCCGCATTGCTTTTTCCCTAACTGCTTCTTGCTTTTCGAGTCGGTGATGCACATTAGTCGCGCACTCACTGCACTTTAATTCAAGCTGCTACTTGCTTAGCGAGTCTGCGATGCATGTCAGTCACGCACTCGCAACTCTTTCTGACAAGCTGGCCATATCTCGGCGACTGAAAAATGAGCTCAAGTTGCGCACTCGCTGTGTTGTAACCCGAGCTATGTTTTAAGCTGCAACTGAGCGATGAGCTCAAGTCGCATACTCGCACTGTTGTCCCTCAAGTTGCCTCTTGCTTTGTGATCGAGCGATGAGCTCATGTCGTGCTATCGCACTGTCTGGAGACGAGCTGTCTTTTCTTCTACGACCGAGCGATGATCACCCGTTGCGTACTCGCTATGCGCTTCCCCGAGCTGACCTTTTCCTTGCGACTGAGCGATCCAATGCTCGTCGCACACTCGTCATGCTTTTCACTTAACCGTCAAGTCACCTGTAACCTTGCGATGCACAAGGTGTCGCTCACTCGCACATACTACTTAGCTGTTTGCTCCTCGACGACTGAGCGATTAAGCGCCCGTTGCGTTTTCACACCGGTTTTTCTCTGACTGTGAATTGACTCGCGATCTTGCGATGAGCTCCTCGTCGCACACTCGCTCACTATAAGACTTAACTTTTAACTAGCTCATGAGTGTGCGATGCATTACCTTTCTGCTCGTTGTTGGCTCTACGACTGAGCGACAATGCAAAAAATGACTTGCTCATTAGAAGACTTGTATGAAAACTTGTTCAAAATTGTTGGGACTAGGGTTTTGAGCTAAACCCTAGGGTGCTCTGCACCATACTCCCCCCTCTCTGAGACAGAAAAAAAATTCAGTTGGAACTAGTCGGTAGCAATGCCGAACTAATTCCCTGTCTTCTGCATTCTGCTTTGTCCAACCAGGTAGCTTCTGCCTCTGGTAACCCTGACCACTTTACTAGGTATTCTCTGTATACCTGATGCCTGGTTGTCTTCTGAATTCTGGAATCTAGAATTTTCTCTGCTTGCAACTTGGACTTAGGCTTCATCTGGATGTCTTGAACAACATGTCCTATCTCCTTCTACTGAATGCTTTCAGATATCACTGGTCCTCTATAAGGAATCAAATCCTGCACATTAAAAACAGGTGATATATCCAAATGGTTAGGTAAATCAATTTTATAGGCATTCTGCCCATATTTTTCCAAAATTTTGCAGGGACCTATTCTCCTCATTTGTAACTTAGTAGGCATCCCCTTCTGTAATCTGGCTTTGTTCAGATGTACCATTACCAGATCTCCAATCTGAAATTGGACTTCTCTCCTTCCTTCATCTACTTTTTCTTTCAATTTCTGATTTGACTCAATCAGACTCTTCT
>MU226511.1:1410124-1430599 GCA_018584345.1 Thuja plicata
TACAGACAAACTTCTTTATATTAATAATACAGAAGATTACAATATGCTTGGCTAGTCTACTCTGTCTCTGTAACTAACTAACTATCAATCACTGATCTAAACTGAACTCTTTTTCACAGATTCTTCTTCTCTGTTTATCTTTGGCTTCTCCTCAATTCTGTAACCCTGGTGGTTACCTGTCGATCTCAGTCCTCCAGCTGTTCTCTGTTCTTCATCTCGTCTACAACCTGTCTTCACTTTCTCTGCATGGTCGACATTCTATACATGACTCTTTTCTTTCGTGTCATTCTCTTTTCTGTTTGGCGGTTAAGACTTTTCAAGGCTTTCTCCTTCTGACACATCAACATGTTTGATCATTTGACTGTTCTGTGCCTTATCGCATAGTCACGAATGAAAGTGACCTTTCATGTCTTGGTCTACGACTGAGCGATTACCTACTTGTCGCACTCCCGCTATGTCTTTACCCGATCTGTCTTTTCCTCTACGACTGAGTGATGAGCTCATGTCGCGCACCCGCATTGCTTTTTCCCTAACTGCTTCTTGCTTTGTGAGTTGGCGATGCACATTAGTCGTGCACTCGCTGCACTTTAATCTGAGCTACTACTTTCTTAGTGAGTCTGTGATGCACGTCATTCGTGCACTCGCAACTCTTTCTGACGAGCTGGCCATATCTCGGCGACTGAGCGATGAGCTCAAGTCGCGCACTTGCTGTGTTGTAACCCGAGCTATGTTTTAAGCTGCGACTGAGCGATGAACTCAAGCCGCATACTCGCACTGTTCTCCTTCAAGTTGCCTCTTTCTTTGCGACTGAGTGATGAGCTCGTGTTGTGCTATCGCATTGTCTGGAGACGAGCTATCTTTTCTTCTGCGACTGAGCGATGATCACTCGTCGTGTACTCGCTATGCGCTTCCCTGAGCTGACCTTTGCCTTGCGACTGAGTGATCCAATGCTCGTCGCACACTCGTCATGCTTTTCACTTAACCGTCAAGTCACCTGCAACCTTGCGATGCACAAGGTGTTTCTCACTCGCACATCCTACTTAGCTGTTTGCTCCTCGGCGACTGAGCGATTAAGCGCCCATCGCGTTGTTGCACCGGTTTTTCTCTGACTGTGAATTGACTCGCGAGCTTGCGATGAGCTCCTTGTCACGCACTCACTCACTATAATACTTAACTTTTAACTAGCTCGCGAGTGTGCGATGCATTACCTTTCTACTTGCTTCTGGCTCTGCGACTGAGCGACAATGCAAAACATGACTTGCTCGTTACAAGACTTGTATCAAAACTTGTTCAAAATTGCTGGGGCTAGGGTTTTGAGCTAAACCCTAGGGTGCTCTGCACCATTAGGTATTCTCAGATTATGGAATTAGAAGAGCACAAAGATAAGTCCATAAAGGATATGGAATCCCACCAGATGCAGACAAAGAAAATCTTTCACAAGAGTGCTAGGACTAGGAGTTTTAAGATTGGAGATATAGTCCTCAAATGGGATGAATTCAAATCAAAGCCCAATAGACATACTAAATTTAATTCCTTCTGGGGAGGTCCATTCATCATCATAGTGTGCAAAGAAAATAATTATTTTTAGCTATCAAATCTTGAAGGAGTTCCCTTGCCCATTTCAGTAAATGGATTCCATTTGAAGCCTTGTTTCGAAGTTTGTCCTTCCTTGTGAATATTGTAGATATTTTCCCCGCTCTTTGTTCTTGCTTTCTAGATTAATTTCTTGCTTTCCTTAAAAGTTATCATACAAAGTTAGTCGTCTCCCCTTCTAGTTTCAATCTGCTTCAAAGTTTCTATTTTTGATCAAATAGAAATTCTATGCCCAATGGATATCAAAGGCTACTGGCTCTCGATGTCTACTAGGCAAACATCCAGTAGAAATCGCCAAGAATGTTACCCAAATTTTCCCATTATGAATATTTTGGCTACAAGTGGAGTAAAATGAGGCTCCCATGAGGGTTGAACCTAGCCTATAAGGTTGACCAAAGTTCCTGATCTTGGTTGTGTTTTACAGTCTCTTCAGTCCCTGTTTTGCTCCTGCCCATGCAAAATATCTAAGTGATAAAAAACCTATGTATTTGATAAAACCCTAGTTACCCAATATTTGTTCTAAATCCTAATAACCTTGTGGTGACTTAAGTTCTTCAAATTCCCATGTGAACATTTATACTCTGCATTAAGTCTCTAAGTCGTGCAATAAAAATAGAATATTCCAAATCATCTGGCGACCCCAACTCTCGCTAGTCTCATGATCTCGCAAAAGAAAAGCATATTCCATTTTGATCAAGAGATTGAGAGATGATTATTGGATTGGGTTATGATCTAAGGGGAGTCAAGTAATATCTTAATACAAACTGAAGTTGCCAAAGGATTTGGAGATCACGCGACTCAGTGTAATTCCTGCCTACAGGTGTGACTTGAGTTCAGAAATGAGTTAAGTTAACATCCTTTCGGTCAGGTGGTCTCATATTCAAAGGGAATATTCTATCAAGAAATAGAGGCTTGGTGACCAACACCCAATTTAAAGAAGGTTTAACGCTTGTCACATAATCTCAGGATAAAGCTAGGGTTAACAGAAAGGTTGGGAGACTTAGCGGAAAAGAGAAAGTATTAACCCGAGGTTATGAGGCATTGCCCAGGTAAATAAATGATCCAGTGCTACATTTTAAAATATAAAAGGATTGAAATATCAACAATAAATATAGAAATCCACACCACCTATGACCATTAGCATTTAAATAGTCAAAGGAAATTCAAATATTTGATCTTAGAAGTTATTGTAGAACCATCTTACAGAGAGGTAGATAGATCGGCCAACTTCACAGAAGCAAAATTGACCGTGGTAAGAAGATTTTAGAAATTAAATCTGATCGATCAAAGATAGTTCTAGGATGAATTTATGAATGAAACTGACAATGTTAGGGTTTCTGAAATAATTCTTTTGTAATCAATTGTAACCCAAACAAGATCAGATTGACTCTAAGCCTGCGTGCTAGGGAGTATATATATCAGTTTTTAGAGCTTTAGAGCTCAGAGTTTTCCTGACTTGGAAATTATCCATGGCATTCTTTCTGCCCTCTAATTTATTGAGTTTATAATCTTTCATTGATGTTTATATATTCCAAAGGCTTTCTGTGACATTTTTCATGTCCCTGGGCTTTCTTTTCTAAATCTCTCTTACTAAATTAGAATATATTGAGTGATTTCTAGTGAAACATTGGAGTCTTTGAGCCCTGTTTCTTTTGTAATAGTGTGTACTACTATGGATGATCTGATTTAGATGAGTTTGTGGATATTCTATAGTCCCTTGTCATTTTGTCTCATTCATGTGCCAAATTGCAAAAATGGATGTCTTCTTGGAGGTCATAGTCTGTGTCTACTTATAGTAAATATGCTATTGTTTGTGAAATCACTTCTTTCCCTGAATAGCCTCTGTTTGACTTTGGCCTCTCTATCAAACATTTATGAAAGCCTATCTAGGAAGTTGTGTTCTTTTGTTCCAATGTTTTCATGCTAAGATTAGTCAATGTATTATGATTTAGGTCACCTTCGGTGTATCACCTAGTAGGATAATTTTCTTTTAGTCATTTCCCTTTCATGCATTCCTTCTATCCCTTTTCCCTAAAGAATTTACTTTCCTGTTAAAGAAGCAAATTGGGTGGCATATCAAGAGGAACCAGCCTAGAATCCAGAGGTCTTGTCTCAGTTAGAAAAAGGTCCCACAACCTTGAGATGATTCCCATGTTACACTAGATTACCAAGACTAAAAGAGCTTGGATAAAGGGTGCAAATCTAGGTGTCTAAAAACAACAATTTGACTCTGGAAAGTATGGTAGGCAGACTTACAAGTTGTTGAATCTGCATTCAAGTCCTAGATGGTCATCAACAAAACAAGGAAAGGAAAGAAATGTGTGAGCAATAATAGTGACACTTTAGATAACGATCTAGAAGAACTTGGGGCACTTATGGCAAGGAGACTAGCTAGTGGAAAAGGAAAATTTAGATGTAAACTTCCTATTATTTGTTTTTCTTGTAAAAAAGCTAGTCATATTGTTGCTAAGAATGAGAAATATGAAAGAATAAACAACAAGTAAAAAGATAGAAAGGATGACCAAGACTACAGAAAGTACAAGGATTACAAAGACAGAGGTCACATCACATGACTGGTCATAAGGACAAATTTGAAATCTTAGATCAATGTAAGGGTGGATATGTTAAGTTTGGTAATGATACACCTTGTAGATTTAAAGGGAAAGGATCAATTCAATTGACTGACAAGATTAGATGTGATGATGTGTATTGGGTTGATGATCTTAAGTATAACTTGTTAAGTGTTTCACAGCTGAACACTTCTAGTTACAGAGTTGAATTCCATCATAGGAAAGCAAAGATCTATGATGCCAATGGATAATTATTTGGAGGTGGTGAGAAAACAAAAGGTAATTTCTTCTATCTAGATTTAGCTAAAGAGACATGCTTGTTTACACAATATAATGATGTTTGGTTATGGCATAAGAGGCTATGTCATATTAAATTTGATAACTTGGTAAGCATAAGTAAATTGAAAAAGGTTAGAGGGATATCTAAGTTAAAGAAACCTGAGAATGCAATGTGCAAGCAATGTCAATTGGGCAAAATGACTAAATCTAGCTTTAAGAGAAAAACTCATACTTCTGAGAATATTTTGGAGAGAAGCTATAAGTACAGTAGTTATACCTTGAACAAAGTACAAGTCAAGAAAGGTACAAATACTACACCTTATGAGCTATGGTATGGTTATGCACCTACTGTAAGTTATTTTAAAGTCTTTGGGAGTATATGTTTTATACTGAAGGATAACAGAAATGTTAAACTTGATGCTAAAGGAGAAGAAGGTATATTTCTTGGATATTCTACTCAGAGTAAGGCATGCAAATGCTTGAATTCTAACACTAAAAAAATTGTGGAAAGTGCAAATGTTAGAATTGATGAATATGCAGAGAGAAATGAAGTTGAAATCATGATTGAGCCTGAAAGTTATAGATCATTCACTTATCATGAAGAGGAGGATTCTAACAAAACTAAAAATGAAGTTTCTGAGGAACAGTCCACACCTGTTGAGACACATAATGAAATGGTGGGGCAACAGGAGGTGACTTCCTAGCTATTTGATGGAGATGTCGAGTCACAGTTTCACCCTAAACTAAACATGCATTATCAAATTGAAGCTGAGAAAGATCCTACTTTGGAAAAATACGTAAGAAGGCACCATAAACCTGATCAAATCATGGGAGAAAAGGATTCTGCAGTTATGACAGGATGCAAATTAAGAGAAGACACATGTTTTCTATGTGACTTTGAGCCTAAGACAGTAAAAGATGCTTTGGACAATGAAGACTGGATTAAAGCCATAAATGAAGAGATAGACCAAATTGAAAAGAGAAAAACATGGACACTAGTACCAAGGCCTGACAACAAAAATGTAATTGGTACTAAGTGGGTATTCAGAAACAAGCTAAATGAACATGGAGAGGTGACAAGGAATAAAGCAAGACTATTATGCAAAGGTTATGCACAAGAGGAAGGAATTGACTATGGAGAGACATTCACCCCAGTTGCAAGATTGGAGGGTGTAAGAACTCTACTTGCATATGCAGCCTACAAAGGATTTAAAGTCTATCAAATGGATGTGAAGTCATCATTTCTAAATGGGATATTAGAAGAGGAATTGTATATTGAACAAGATGATGGATTTGTTGACCCAAGAAAGAGCAACGTGGTTTGTAGACTGCACAAGGCATTATATGGACTAAAACAAGCACCCAGAGCATGGTATGAAAGATTTCACAATTATGAGATGAAGATTGGATTTGCAAGAAAAAATGACAACAACAATCTGTATTTGAAAATAGAGCAAGGTAAGGGAATTTTATTAGCTTAAATTTTCATTGATGACATCACATTCAGTGGACAAGATATGATATGCAAAGCATTTTCAAAATAGATGCAAACTAAATTTGAAATGTCTATGTTTGGTGAGATAAAATTCTTTGTTGGTTTACAAATACATCAAATAAAGAATGGTGTCTATATTACTCAGTCAAAATATGTCAAAGTGATACTGAAAACTTTTGGTATGGAAGATTCAAAACTAGTAACTACACCCATGGCTACTGGACACAAGTTGTCAAAGAATGATGTTACAAAAGAGGTAAATCAAACACTATACAGATCAATGATTGGTAAGATGCAATATGTTGTACACAGTAGACCTGATATTGCATTAACAGTTGGAATTGTTGCTAGATTTTATGCTAATCCTAAAGAGACACATATAATGGCAGTGAAAAGAGTTCTGAGATATTTGAAAGGTATAAAAGATTATGGCTTATATTACAAAATGAATGAAAAGTTTGAACTTAGAGTCTATAATGATTCTGACTGGGATGGAAATGTGGATGATAAAAAAAGCACCATAGGAGGAGCATTTGTATTGGAAAAATTATTAATTTCCTGGACAAGCAAGAAACATAATTGCACCTCACAATCTATAGCTAAAGCCGAGTATGTGGCAGCAACAATTAATTGTTCAAACATTGTGTGGTTGAAAATACTACTAAAAGGTATGAAGGAGGAGATCACAGAACCAATTGTCATATATTGTGATAACATGAGTGCAATTAATATCTCTAAAAATTCTGTAATGCACACTAAGACAAAACGTATAGCTATCAAGTATCATTACTTGAGGGAGCTAGTTTAGAAGAAGGAAGTGAGACTGGAATATGTGAACACTAAGGAACAGTTGGAAAACATATTTACAAAAGCATTGCCCAAGGATGCTCATGAGTATCTAAGAGGTAAATTGGGGGTGATTCCCCTAGTAGAGGCTAACTAGTTCTGAATGGAACTGTTGCATCAAATGTTTTAATCAGAACACTTGACACATTGATGCACACTGAGTCACATTTTTAGGATGCTACCTAAAAGCTATGAAGTAGAAGACAAGAACAGAAAAGAAGATGAGTCATAAACAAAGATGACTAGAACAACATGATATAAAGATTAGAACAAGATGAATCTGCATAATGAATATGTCAACATATTTTTCATTGTTGTCAAAGAGGGAGATGATTGCAAAAACAAATGATTGATAAAAAAACTGAAAGAGCGAGCTAAACAGGCACAAAAAGATATTAGTGTGATTACAGACACAAAGGGAGTAATATTTTAAAGATGAGAATCAGATTGAATCTAAATACATTAATGAATATTTGTTCATATCAAGAACACATGCACTTTTTGGATTGTATGGTAACTTTGGTTGGAAATTATTATTTTATAGTTTAGTGTTGCCATCAATGCCAAAGAGGGAGATTGTTGGAAAGATTTCTACAATGTAGACAACTGTTATTTTTTCATGGATGTCAAACCTTAACTGGTGAGACTATTGTTGTATGTTTGAGTACCATATCTATTGATTGATGAAGATTTGAACAATAGGATAACAAGAAGACCAAGGAAATGGTTGAGTTATGAGTATGGACCAGGGTACTTGATCATTTGGCACTTTGGAAAAGTGATATGTTGTTTATCTTTCAGTGATAGTTCACTGGGAGGTCGATGCTGAGAAAAAAAAATTCGATGCCAAGGAAAGCAAAAGGTGATGATGAGCAAAGAAAAGATGATGTCGAGTGCCAGTGAAATGCCGAGGGAGACAGAGAAAGCAGAGTAGAAATATCTATTAATTGATGAGATTTGAGATCTATGGCCGACATAGGTGATTTTATTGGGATATGCATTGTTAATTAAGATTGGTCCACACCCATTTAATGCATAGGAAACTATTATTAACGCATGGATTCAATGTTTAATTATTGATTGTATTGGAGAAGTAAACTAAATGTAATGATGGAAAGATCTGTTGGATCTGACCTAACCTAAGATCTATGATCTTGATTAACTAGAAAAATATTTATCTGACCTAGATGGAGAGGTATAATATAACCTACTATGGTTATTTTTATGTATCCGAGTGTAAGGAGAAGTTGTATGCAAGAGTATTGCATTGTTAATTGACTGATTGGAAAAACCTAGCAGAGAAGGTCGAGCAGAGAAGCAGAGAGATTGCTTGATGTATTTCCAAGCAGATCTAAAGCTTAAAGAAAATGGAGGCCATTCAATTAATTATCATTAGAGCTAAAATTGGATCTGGATTTGTAAAGTAAGTTGTATGTATCAGATCACATCTGTTGATTACTTTCTAACCATTGTATCAGTTAAAATCCTCTAACCAGGTTGACCTAATAGTCATTGTATAAATCCTTTGAAAAAGATGACCTTATTATTGGAATGTTCTAAGTCATCTAACATGGCCACTCCTAACATGGTGATTAAATCCTTTAACTAGGTCACATTTGACAGTGTGTTTTGTAACCTTTAACAGAATTGGCTCCTAATAGGGTATCACTTCAGAAAAGTGAAATTTTGGTAGCATGTTACTGGTGGTTTTTCCAATATTGGGTTTCCACATTAAATTATGGTCTTAAAATTTGTGAATGTTTATGTTGTGTTTTACTATTAAGTTTCTGTAAGCTCATTTCATTAGTACAGTAAACTGCACACTTTTGTTGTTTATTACTGCCGAGCAAATCTGAGTTGTTGAATAAAGTTTTATATGGGCACATATGGACCTAAGGATAACTGATTCAGCCCCCTCTAATTTATTATTAATTCATTCTAACACTTTTATCAAAATTATATTTCATCTTTTGTTGTAATCTGATATTTTCCTTTTGGTTGTATGTTCTCATTTAATCCAATTCTACTAATTGAATCATTATTTCGTACATTGGCTCAGATACTTCTATTATAATTTAATCTTTCCTTGGTTGAAAATATGTAATTAAAGGATAAATCAAGGTATCCTTATTTTTATTTGTCCTCTAGTCCAATTAGGAGGACATGTCACAATTTTGTATTTCCTTTAATAAGGAAATTAGATATTCTTCCTTAAGAGGAATCTCACATTTGTTACACACACAATATGAATGTGGCATTCATAAGAGATGGGAATTACATGCAAACTCCTCCACTCATCTCTACTTAAGAGATGCCTCTCACACACTTGCTCTAATAACCTTCTCTTCTTTCTCACTTCTCCTCACATTCTCATCTTTCTCTCAATATTGTATGGAGCACATTGCTCTCTCATTATTTAGGCCTTGCTCCATATTCATATTCTTCACAAGGGGTTTTTCTTGTTTTCCCCCTTTCAAACCCTTGTGTTCTTTTCTTACTTCTTAGAGCATTTTGGTGATCTCTTGGCTTGATTCTTTGTATAAATTCCTCACTATCTCTCTTGGTGAACTTGGTAAATTCCTTTCATGCACTCACATTGGGATTCTTTCATTTTCTCTATTTCTTTTTTATGATTCCTAGCATGGTATAAGAGCAGGTCTAATCCTTGTTTGTTGAGTGTTGCATGTAGGAAAATTTGAAGGATATTTCAGTTGTGAAGGAGAAAGACCTTTTTGTTATCTAACCATTTTGTTGCAGGTTTTGCTTTATTGTTTCTTGCAAATCTAACATTTATTTTAAATTTCTCTTAGTTCTGGATGGCTTGCCGCCATATATAAGGTTTTTTCATCTTCTTTTCAAGTTTTTTAAAGATATATCTTACCCTCTGTCGGGTAACCGCAAGGGATTTTAAGCTCTAAATCAATATTTTAATCTCTATATCTATTGTTTGTATTGCACGTCTATCATTATATCTCACTCAAATCTATTTCTTAATCTTTGTTTTAATATATCTCCGATATTGTTTTCTATCATATATATTTTGTTTAGTGTTATATAATATTATATATCATTGTTCATTGTGCAGGTTATTATCTTTTATACTGCGTAGCATTTACTTTGTTTGCCATGCATATTATTGTATATATTTACATTGTTTCCATGCCCCCTTGCTTAGCATCTTTTATATATTTATCACGTAGCCATATATTGGAGTTGAATCTCTTTTTGAATCTGGTTCCAATGCAGCTTTTCTACATTAAATATTTTAAAATCTATTTAAATCTATTATAAATTCATTGAGTAGAAACATTTAAGAGAATTTTGCACTGGTTATTCTCTTCAGTGCGTAGGTTATATCTTTTATCTCATCTTGGAGCAATCCTCTTACCTTGTAAAGTAGCGGATCTAGGATTGTGCATCTTTAGCTTTAGCAGGATTCTATCATGGTTTGTTCCCCCATTAAAACTTTTCATTGCATAGACTATTTATACAAAGCTTCCTTTCATACTATTATTTGGGCAGTTTATTTATTTATTTTTGTTGCGCAACATTCTAAGCTTATTTTATTACCTTGGGAAGCAAACACTCTGTGCAACTTTACTATCTCTCAATGCTTTCTCCTTTGCAGTATTCTCTTGGCTCGTTGCATCCCTGTTCTCTCCTCTCACAACATTCATTGGTTACAATTTCTATTATTGTTTACTAGTTATATTCTTTTCTGACTTCTACAGGGGTGTGGATTCATCATAAGATCTGTATATTCTCTGATTCATTCGAGTTTCTTATCTAATTTAAGATCTAGTTTGAACGATTCTATATTTCTTTGACCCATTCTAACATTAATTTCATTATTATTTTAATTAATAATTAACAGTCTACATTTTATTATTTTAATTTGTAAATTATTTTTATTTATAACTTCATCCCATTTCAAATCTATCATTTAATTTAATCTGGTCAAATCTTTTTTAAATAAGAAATTTTAATTGCTCAAACATTTTATCTATTCAATATTATCTCAAATTGTTTCATTCTTAAGTTCTTTAGATCAATTCTATCTTATTCCACTTGTTAGTTCATTATTTAGTGGTATTTAAAATTTGTTTCACCATCTAAATTAAGTTAAATTGTTTTTAAAAATATCATTATTTAACCATTCCTATTGTGATTAACATTAAGTTAAATTCATTTTTCTTAATCTTGATCATTATTTATTCTTTGTTATTCACTTTATTTAAGTTAACTTGATCATTAATCATGTCTACTCTTATTCCTGAAATCAAACTAAATAGTTCTAATTACCATCAATGGAAAACTCATGTTTCATTTCTCTTTCATTTTAAACATCTACTTGAAGTTGCTACAGATGCTTCCATTGAACTAGCTACTATACTTCACAAGAAGAAAAATATGCATGAAAAACAAACAATGAAGAAGCTCTTGGTTTGATTGGTCTCTCCATTGTTCCTAATCTTTATGTCCTAATTGGACATTGCACCAAAGCTCGTGAAACATGGTCCATTTTGCAACAGACGTATGACATCTCATCTGAATCCCGTAAGATTCAACTCTAGGACAACTTGGAGGACTTAAGATATAATGATTTTGAAAATATGGATGAATTTTTACTCAAGTTTGATTGAATTAAAACTCAACTAACTGGTGTTAATGTTAGCTTAAGTGATATTGGATTAATTACTATTATTCTTAAGGAATGCCTTCCTAAAGAGTTTCAGCAATTTATCACAAATATTCACTCTCATCTTGCAATTCCTAGCTTAGCTCCTCATTTAACTTATGCTAACTTAAAAAATTTGTTACGTCAAGAGGAGGCTAAATTATTGCAATTTGGTACCATTAAGTCATTTGAACATGCTTTTGTTTCTAAATCTCAAAATCAAAGTAAAAAATCTCATACTTTTAATAATAATCATCATAATAATTATTCCAATAACAACAATAACTATTGTAACAATAATTATGATAATAATGGTTATTAAAATAAGAATAATCATAATAATAATTATTCAAACAAGAGGTCTAATTCTTGGCCATCATATAATAATAACAATAATTACAATAATCCATAAAATAGAAAATGACATTGTACTTATTGTGGTAAAGATGGTCACCTAACTAATGTTTGTTTTAAAAAGAAAAATGATAAGAAGCCCATTCATAACAATAATCAAAATAACTTCAAATCTCAAGGTAATCAATCTCGTCATGTTTTTACTACTTGTTATAAAGCTTCTCATGCTTTAGAATAGATTATTTACAGTGGCACTTCTTATCATGTTACATCTTATAGATAATTATTTGATTCTTTGCAACCTGATACTACTAATATTCCTATTCAATTAGCTAATGATCATAGTTGCAAAGTTGATGGTTTTGGTGATGTTAATGTTCCAAATGGAAAGTTACATAGTGTTCTTTATGTTCCTGAATTGAAATCTAATCTTCTTTCAGTTTCTCAATTATGCCAAGATTACAAAGTTTAATTTCATAAGGATATGTGCTATATTATTGATCCTAACACTGATGATGTTGTTGCTAATGCTAAGATTGATCATGATAACTTGTTTAAATTTTATGAGTTTTCCTCTTCAAGGTACACTTTTAAAGTCAATATTGATTTCAATGTATGGCATGAAATACTTGGACATTTGAATTCTTCTTATATTTATTTGATGCAAAAATCTAACATGGTTGAAGGATTACCCCATATTGTTCCATCTAAACTTACATGCACAAGGTGCATGAGTGGAAAAATGAAAAGGAAGCCCTTTCCTCATGGTACTTCATGGAGGGAATATCATAAGTTACATCTTATTCATAGTGATATTTTGGGTCCAATCGAGAACATATCTATACAAGGTTCAAAGTGTTGGAAGTACAATATTGGGAAAGCAAGATACTGAGAGGCGGGGTGAATCAGATCTTAAAACATAATCACTTAAAACTAATCGATCCACATTCATACATATATGAATTTAACCTAACATCAGAGAGCATCCACAACATGAAACATATAACCCATAACACAGAATTTTGGTAACCTAGAAACCCAAATAGGTAAAACTGGGGTGGGGATAACACCCACAAAATCTTCTCTACTGCAGCAATAAAGTGTGCTTGTTAGGGCTACAAGAGTTTGATTACAAGATGCAATCTACCTGGTTAAAGGTCTGTTTGGTTAAGAACTAAAGATCATTACAATCTACCTTGTGAAAGGATTTCAACTTACAATAAAGTAAGCACTTTGCTAAGAGATTTAAAGTAGGTCTGTTAGAATCACTCTATTAGGAGATTTCAACTGATACACCTGTTAGAATGTTTCAAGTTGTGATCCTTCTTTATGAACTCATATACTGATGATGAATCTTCTCTTTCTAATACCTTCTGTGATCTCACAATCTAATATGTATTTTCTCTACTATTCACTGCTCTGTCATTCTCCTTGATCTAGGCTTCTCAAAATAACTCACTATTCATCTCTCATGAACACAACCCTTTTCTCTATGTATTAATCTTAAATAATAGGGTTAGAAGCAATATTATATGTCTTTAAGGATTTGTTGGCGACATCTAGTTCAACGATCAAGATCTAATATTTATGCCTCCAAGGCATTCTAATTTTCTGATTGGCTCCATGACATGCATAGGATAAAATAATTAAATTCTTAAATAACTCCGTAGATAAATATTAAATGCGTACATATGTCATCCCAAAGATCATACAAGTCAGCCTAAACTTTTTACCTCAAAGTTTGAATCAATCCTGACATGTATGCAAAAACTATTCTGCTCGACACTTAACATCTCTGTCACTCAACACTTAAGTATTCTACTCAGCTCGGCATGATGTAACTCAGCAACCTATATTCTTGCTCGATAATGTTTCTCAGCCTTGAATAGTTTTAGCTTGGCCACAGTGATAACCAACTAAAACTGCCTAAGTAAATGACTAAGTGTAGGTCACTAATCATCATCAAAACTTAGGGATTAACAATCTCCCCCTTTGATATTAGTGGCAAAAATACACTTATCATTTCAATTTATTCCATCCTAAATGTTGCCTAAGTACACAATGTACTCCCCCTAGGAATTTACTCCATACTATATACAAAAATTTACAAAGTATACATGCCTTCAAAAAATATTTACAATTATACCTGTACTATTCCTCTTATGCCGTATCCTTGTCATATTCCCCCTTGTTTTTGTCACTGATTGCAGGTGGGGTTAAGTTGTACTTATCCAAAAATTGCTTATTAAGTTGTAAGGTGTACGCAAATTTAGTGTCCCAACTATCCTTAACAAACTTCATAATCTCTAATTTGACTTCTAGCTCGATAGCTAGACTCACTAAACTTTCTGTAGTAGATAGATCTGTATTTCTCTTAACCAATTCTTTTGCAGATGAAAGTTCTCTCTGAATTACCTCCAGATGAGGTATCATGTTGGTTTGAATAGTAATCAATTTTTCCCTTATCTGACCATCTTCAGCCATGAGCTCGGCTATTCACCTTTGTGTATTAGTCAATCTGTTAAAATATAAGGAGTTAGTGCTAGTATCCATACTCAGTGAACTCCCAGTTGACTTCAAGTCTAATTGCAATTTATCTATAGCTTGTAGGTTATCCTTTGTGAATAATTCAACATCACATAACTTCTTATACAAAGAATAAACATTAGTTGCATCTTCCTCCAACATTTCTACAAGAGGAGAAAGCTCAACCTGCTTTGTCCCAATCTCTCCTCATATTTTTTCCAGTACTTTGTTCTCAAATTTTCTCTCAGACCATTGCAATAACTTTTCATTTCATTCAATGTTCTCATCATTTACCTTTGCACAATATGAACTAACTATTCAAGAATAGGAGCTTGGGGATTTTCATCTTCCATGTCAAAAGCTTTTACAAATATATCCTTGATGTCATGTAACACATGCTTTTGCTTTTTCTCTCTTTTCATTTCTTCCTGCCTTTTCTTCCTCTTGAGTAATTCTTGAAGAGTCTCAATCTATTCATAACATAAAACATTGGAATCCCATGGTGGAATCATAATCACTTCATCTAATGTGACATCAAGAGTGGGAGACTTCTTCTTCATAACTTTCCTCTTAATTTCAGGTGAGCTACCACTTGGCTTTGCTTCCTCAATACATTTTCCTGTTGTAGAAGTAGTCACCATTGCATTTTTTAATTCAGTCAAAATTTCCTATTGGTCAGGCATACCTCCTATTTTAGGTCTAGTGGGAGTGGATGATACAGAGTGTGGTAAATCAACCAACACTTGCACTTCATCTTGTTCCTTAGGCTCATTTTCAGTATCCCTCATCTCCTCTCCACTATATAAAACTATTTTCACAACCTCTAAAATAGGTGAATTTTGTATATTTACCTCTTGTTCATCTATCTTCTCCTTCTCTACTTCCTTTTATTCAATTTTATCTTTAGTTTTCTCTATACTCTTCTCTCCTTCAGGCTCTATAGCCTTAATAGGTGATTCTCTACTTGTATCTCTCAGCTCATCCTGACCCTCGGTATCCAAATTACTAGAGTCGTCAATTGTGATGTCAATTGGACTGTCGGATGTCAGATCAATAATGTTTACTGTATTTTTTTGTTCTTTTGGTTTTTCTTCACTCTTGTTAGGCTCAGTAGCAATTTGATCTTTCATTTTGTGTGGTGCAGGGGTGCTTTCCACTTCTTTATCCTTCTGCCTAGATGTCCCTTCATCAGTTTTCTCCATTTGTGGAGCTATAAATCCAAAGATTTCCTTTCATATCATTGTACTCTACTGTACTATAATTTCAATATCATTTTTCAAAATAGCATATCCTCTAAGTTTAGGTTGAAATTTATGCTTGTATTCCTCAATAAATTTAGCTCTTTGTTTCATAGTCAGCTCAAGGATAACCTTAGGTAATGTACCTTCTCTAATCTGTCTCTTAGTAGTAAGTTAAAATTCCCATTTTCTAGATAGAAACTCATATAGTTCACTCAACATATTGTTTTTTATTTGTACAGAATTTAACTTGAAATTGCTCATCATATCAAGTAGAGCTTCCTAAACTTTATGCTTATCCTCTACCTTCAATTTCTCATACTTGATAAAATTAAAGCCAAATAACCCTGTAGAATTCCTCAAATTCTAACATACCTCATTAATATCAGTGGGTCTTTTGAATGGTGTTGTTGGTATGTTGCTGGGTTCATCAGTTTCAGTCTTTTCTTCATCACTTTCTTGATCCAAATGTAGTTTCCTTCTTGGTCTCTTTACTTGTAGGCTTGGCACAGCCTTTGTTGCAAATTTTGTCTTTGATCTAGAAATACTCTCTCCAACCTTATTTTCATATACTTTTTTTTTCACTACTAGAGATGTGGAAGCAGATGCTCTTGTCCTTGGATGATTGGCAATGGGAGGGGTAACTTTAGGTTTTGCTTGGCTTAGCTTAGTTACCTTGAATACTACTGGTTTCTTTCCTTTTGCATTAACAGGATTCTCTTCTTCAGATTACATTATTATTTCTTCTTCTTCTTTAGATATATATTCTCCTTGTCCAGTAGATATGCCTAGAGGTGCATCCTCTAGCTCCTTATCACTCAGTAATCCAACCATTTTCTTCAGATTCTTCACAATCTTTTTCCTCTTTCTCTCCATGTTCTTGTCTTTAGATTCATAGATATCTTTTCCTTAGCTTCATCATAATTTCCAAATATCTTTGATTTTGTATCAATCTCCTCTGCTAGGAGTGTTGTGATAGCTACTTATGTTTCATCAATGTTAACTTCATAGGGAAATGGCTCCAGCCATGATATCCTAGGTGTCATGGCTTGAATGTAAGTGTAATCTATGTTGACTAGAAAAAATATCTCCTCATAGTGTTTTTCCATAAGTGAAATGGGAATTCTAGATCTCAACCTCATTCTCTTTTTGAATTCTACAAAGTAGTTTCCCATAATACTGTTAAAATTATTGCCTAATTGATGAATACATTCACTAATCTATACAATAATAGGTTTTTCCTTCTTCCAAACAATATTTCCCAATGTAGGAAATGAATTCTATACATAGAAGAATATGAAAACTAGTAAAGAACCAAACTTACATGATGAGCTCTTGGCTCTTTTGATTGATAATAGGTTCTCCACTAGTTGTGTCAACTGTAGCTCAACAAGGTCGTAGGTGTGATTCTTCTTAACTATCTTCCATGCTTGGTCCCTAGCTATGTAGGGAACACTATCTAGTTGGCTCGAGTGATAGAAATTATGTGCAATCACTCTAACTCCAAAGTAAAGTTCTAAATCTTCAATTGTAGAGATAGTCATACCTATGTTATTCAAGACAACACCTATGTTAGCTGCTATTTCTTCTTTACATTGATCTCTCATCATTCGTTGTCTACTGAGAATAAGATATCCATTTACTTGATGAATAATATCTTTGGTGATCCTAACTGGTCCATTGTCTAGCCACCTATGCATATTGTGAACTCAGCTTAGAACAACCTTAATCTATTCATATTTTAAGTCTGGCAGAAAGTATAGGGCATGAGTTAACCTTTTGTCGGCTAAATGCTTGAATTCTTCCTTCAAAACTCCATTATCGCACAACTTGTTGTAGGATTCCCTTAATTCATTATCACCTACTTCACCAATCTTAACCATGTAGCAAGATCTAACATCATGGATCATAAGTACCTTTGGTGGAATAAATGAGAGGGCTCCATTCAGATCACCTAAAATTGCACTTTCAGGAATGGCTCAAAAGTTAGGAGGTGCACACACATCACTTCTCACTAGCTTAATTTACTTCAACTCCTCCTCCATACCTTTGGCTGGTGTGGAAGAACTTGCAGCCATAATCTTTGAAATTAGGGTTCAAAAATGAAGAACAGGGTATCTCGGCAAGTAGCACTTTGCACGATTCACCTTGGGGTTGCCGAAAACACACTGGCAAGATCTTTGATGCAAAATTTGCTAAGATCAATTCTGTAACTTCTTCAATCACTCTATGAATACTAAAAATCACAAGGTAAAAATGAAGAATTAATGGTTCATCCTTATATAGACTTGAAAGGTCAAGGTAGGTAAGCAATAAATGTTCTACCCATTAGGTTAGTTCAAACTAGTTGTCATTGGCCGACTAACACAACTTGCATACCACTCGGCTTACCATACTTGGTCATCACAAAACTTACTCAGCCAACCAACTCGGCACCTATAGTGTAGTTAACTCTTCTCAGCATTTTTCACAAACATGTCCTCGTGCATCTCAACATATGCAAATATGGACTTTGGCACATTTACGTATTAGGAACTGATGTAAGATTTGAAATTTAAATGCATTTCCTTACATATCTCTATTGCTCAGTTAGAGATGGTGTGATCACCTGATCCTTTGGATTGGGTGACCTCATCTTCAGTAGTTTCACTGCTGCTTGGCTCTATTTTCCTTACCCATGTATGGTTCATTTGTTCTCTTATTTCCTCAACAGTGGGAGAAGGTACTCTTGTCCTACACTCTCTCTTAGTGTGACCAATCTTAAAACAACTAAAGCAAACTAGACTTCCATTCATCCAACTCTTAGATTTTCCTTTGAAATGTGTCTTTAAACAAACTTCAGGTGCAAGTCCATATTCTTCACAGTAATGACAACTTTGCCTTCTGTTATAATCCCACTTTTAAGTGTTTCCTTTACTAGGTGATTTTGTTTGTGTCTTAGATGTCCATTGTTGTTTAGCATTGGATATACAATCTTGTGCTTTATGACCATATTTCTAACACTTGTAACAATAACCATTGAATCTTGGTTTGTGAGGTGCATCATTTGCTTCAGCCCAACATTCATATGCTTTATGTCCAAACTTCTTGCAATTAAAATAGTAACCATTGAACTTAGGTTTAGGATTGGACTTACATTTCTTGCTTTGGAAAATGTTTGTTGTATGACATAGTTTTCCACAGTGGTGGCAAACAGGTTTGTTGTTCTTTGTCCTTGCATTCCTCCTTTCACAATTCTTAGATGATTCTCCCTTCTCAGTAGATGTCTTTGGTTCAGTGTGACCTAATCCAGAAGAATCATTTGGTCTTCTTGATGCTTCCATCAGATTCTCAAAGTGAGTCAAAGATTCATTAGGTATATTCAACCTTTCATTCAGTTCCTTCTCAGATCTCAAATCATCTTGCAATTGATTATTCTTGGATCTCAAATTCATCATTTCCATATCTTTCCTACTAATCTCTTGATTTGCTAGTAGCAGTTGATTTGCTAGGTCAACCTGATTAATTATCATCATTTGCACATCATGTGTCAGTTCATCAAATCTAACAATTATCACTCTTTTATCTTCTTCTGCCATTGCTTTGTCATCTTCATCTTTCTTTTTTTGTTCCACTACTTCACATAGTCTTACTGTTTGCATTTCTTGTTCTCTTTTCAAGTTCCTGACTTCTTCAAATAGTACAATGTTCTTTTCTAGTAGATCTACAATTGTTGCATCACTTTTAGGAGAATCTCCATTTTGAAATAGATTTGCAGTGTCATCTTCCTAATAATGAGTACCATTCATTTGTTTGGCCAAATATCTCCTAGCTTTCAATGATTTTTTCAATTCCAATCTTTCTATCTCAAGCTGATGTAATGCTAGCTGAATCTCAATCTTCTGATTCTCAATGAATTTACCCAACTTGTAAATGTCCATCTCAAGATATGTACTCACAAGCTGATTAAAAGATTTTATAGGAGAACTACGCTCTGATACCAATTGTTGGAAGTACAATATTGGGAACAAAAGATACTGAGAGGGGGGTGAATTAGATATTAAAACTTAATCACTTAAAACAAATTGATCCACATTCATACATATATGAATTTAACCTAACACCAGATAGCATCCACAACATGAAACATATAACCCATAACATAGAATTTTGGTAACCTAGAAACCCACATAGGTAAAACTGGGGTGGGGTTGACACCCAAAAAATATTCTCTACTGCAACAATAAAGTGGGCCTATTAGGGCTACAAGAGTTTTATTACAAGATGAAATCTACCTAGTTAAAGGTCTATTCAGTTAAGAACTAAAGATCATTACAGTCTACCTTGTGAAAGGATTTCAACTTATAATAAAGTAAGCACTCGGCCAAGAGATTTAAAGTAGGTCTGTTAGAATCAATCTGTTAAGATATTTCACCTGATACACCTATTAGAATTTTTCAAGTAGTGATCCTTCATTATGTACTTAGATGCTAATGACGGATCTTCTCTTTCCAATACCTTCTATGATCTCACTATCTGATATGTCTTTTCTCTATTATTCATTTCTTTGTCATTCTGCTTGTGTATGAGTTAATTTTGGCCTTCTAAATCAACCACACACTTCAACATAGTCATTCTTCACCAGGTACAGCCAAGGCTGAATATGAGTTATTCATCCTGACTGTCTGCGTGATTCGACCTGTTGCCTTCTATCTAGATGGAGTTTTGAAACTTGCTCTCAGGACGAGGGCCTCACAACTATGGACCATCTAAGAATGAAGGATTTTAATCATGATGAAAAATGCAATGCAAAGATTATGCAAGATTATACTAATGAATTGAAATATGCAATATCACCTAAACATGAATTCTACATGATTTCAATGCAATTTTAATCTATAAATTGAAACTATTCTA
>MU226511.1:1431128-1443532 GCA_018584345.1 Thuja plicata
AGGGTGAATTTAATTTAATTAAAGTGCTAGGACTTTATTAATTAAATTAATTCGATCATAGGATTTGTTTAGCCAAATAGGTATTTAGGAATTAAATGTGATGTATGATTAATACAGATTTAGGATTGTCTGTATTTGACACTCAGGTCGAGTAGAGTCAGTTAAAACTCAGAATTGCCTAGTACAATAGGACTTTGATGATTTAGAAGAACGACAAATGCAACAAAATTGGTTATAGTTGCAAGATGCCAATTTTGGGGTGTTACAGCTTGATCTAGGCTTGTTCTCAAAATAACTCATTGTTCATCTCTCATGAACACACAACCCTTCTCTCTATGTATTACTCTTAAATAATAGGGTTAGAAGAAATCTTATATGTATTTACGGATCTGTTGGCGAGATCTAGATCAACGATCAAGATCCAATATTTATGCTTCCAAGGCATTCTAATTTTCTGATTGGCTCCATGCCATGCTTAGGATTAAAAAATTAAATGGGTAAATAACTCCATAGATAAATATTAAATGTGTACATATGTCAGCACAAAGCTCATATAAGTCGGCCTAAACATTTTACCTCAAAGTTTGAATCAATCGTGACATGTATGCAAAAACTATTTTGCTTGAAACTTAACATCTTTATCGCTCGACACTTAAGTATTCTACTTGGCTCAGCATGATGTAACTCGGCAACCTGTATTCCTGCTCAGCAATGTTGCTCGGCCTTGAATAGTTTTAGCTTGTCCACAATGATAACCAACTAAAACTGCCTAAGTAAATGACTAAGTGTAGGTCTCTAATCATCAACAAAACTTAGGGATTAACACAAAGTACACTCTAACCTTTGTGGATTATTTTACTAGAAGAATTGGATTTATTTTTTGCATACTAAAGATCAAGTACTTGATACATTTTCTAAAT
The DNA here is from genome assembly GCA_018584345.1 of Thuja plicata. NCBI lineage: Eukaryota > Viridiplantae > Streptophyta > Pinopsida > Cupressales > Cupressaceae > Thuja > Thuja plicata. The sequence continues at coordinate 1,432,049 of MU226511.1, forward strand.
TTCATATGTTTGTGGAAAGGCAATCTGGTTCTAAACTTAAAATACTTTAAACAGATAAGGGTATTGAATATGTTAATAATTATTTTCGTTCTTACTTAAGATCTTTTGGTATAAAACATCATTTTACTATTCCTTATACACCACAACAAAATACTGTGGCAGAAAGGAAGCATCGAATTCTTGTAAAAATGGCTACATGCATGTTACATGCTAAATATATGCATTACAAGTTTGGGGCTGAAGCAATGGCTTGTGCAACTTATATTCTTAATAGAGCTCCTACTAAAGCTTTGCAAAATACAACTCCTGAGGAAGCGTGGTTCGGTACGAAACCAAATTTAAAACACTTAAATTTTTTTGGATCTATTTCTTATGTTCACACACCCAAACAAAAAAGGCATAAATTAGATTCTAAATCTTCTTCATTTACTTTTTTTGGGTATGATGAGTGTACTGAAGGTTATAGAGTTGATGATCCTATTACTAACAAGGTTCATATTGCAAGAGATATTGTTATTGCATAAAATGAAGTTCTTGATTGTTCCAAGGTCAAAGATGATGAATTTAAAGGGGGTATTATTGATCTCTTGGATGACCAGACTCCTATTCTAAATAAATCTCCTAATGCACCTATTTCTATTCCTACTAGTATTAAAAATGATGATGACGATGATGGTGATGGTGATGGTGATGGTGATGGTGATGGTGATGATGATGATGATGATGATGATGATGATGATGATGATGATGATGATGATGATGATGATGATGATGATGATGATGATGATGATGATGATGATGATGATATTTCTACTCCTGCTAGTGATAATTTTGCTCATTATAGTGATAATGTTTTCCATGATGATAATGATGAATTTACTCCTCATAGTGATAATGAAAATGATGATTTCACTCCTACTAGTGATATTTCCATTACTTCTAAGAGAAATCCTAAATGGTTTAAAAATTTACTAAATGAAGGTGATGATTACATTACTAGAATGGGTGGTCTTAAACCTAGGAGACTTAACTATTGCAACTATGCTTTAATGTCTTCTCTTATGCATTCTAAAGATCCTCAAACTTTTTCTCAAGATAAAAATTAACCTCATTGGAAAAATGCTATGCAAGATGAATATGATAGTTTAAATTCTAATAATACTTGGGATTTAGTTACTTTACCTGATGGAAAAAATCTTGTTTCATGTAAATGGTTATATAAAACTAAGTTGAATGCAAACAATGAAATTAGTAATTTTAAAGCTAGACTAGTAGCAAGAGGTTTCTCTCAAGTTGAAGGAATAGATTATAATGAGACCTTTTCTCATGTTCCAAAAATGCCTACCATTAAAGTTGTTCTTGCTTTAGCTGCTAAAATGAATTGGCCTATTAAGCAAATGGATCTTAAAAGTGCTTTTTTAAATGGTGATTTGCATGAAGAAATCTATATGTCTCAACCTCCTGGTTTTATTAAAGAAGGTAATGAACATCTTGTATGTAAACTAAAGAAATCTATCTATGGTTTAAAACAATTTCCTAGAGAATGGTATTCTAAAATTAATGCTTTCTTTATTTCTCAAGGTTTTTCTAGAAGTAAAAATGATACTAACTTGTATATCAAGCATAGTGAAGATAAAATTATTATTATCATTCTTTATGTTGATGATTTTATTCTTACTTCAAGTTCTAACCATTTAATTTCTTATATTAAGTCTCAACTTAACCAAAAATTTCAAATGACTGATTTAGGACTTATTCATTATTTCTTAGGAATGCAAATTTGGCAAACCCCTAAGGGTATTTTTATTTCTCAAAGTAGATATGCTAAATATCTCCTTGATAGATTTCATATGAATGATGCTAATCATTTTTCAATTCCATGCGAATTAGGAACTAATTTAATGATAGACATGGAAAATCCATTTATAGATGCTAATCCTTACAGACAACTTGTAGGAAGTTTAAATTATCTAACTCTCACTAGATCTGATATATCTTTTAGTGTTGGTTTAGTTTCACGATTTATGTCCAAACCTCAACAAACTCACTTCACAATTGCTAAAATAATATTAAGATATATTAAAGGTACTCTTGATGTAGGTTTATTTTATGATGCAAATTATTATTTTACATTAAAACACTTTACTGATTCAGATTTAGGTGGAGACCCCAATGATGGGAAATCAACTTTTGGGTATTGTTTTTTTCTTGTTTCATGTGATATATCTTGCAAAAGTAAAAAAGATCAATTTGTTTCACTATATTCTACTGAATCTCAATGCAAAAGTGAAGTTGTACTAATGCCTCTAAACAAGGCTTATGGCTTAGAATAATTCTTGAAGATTTGGGTCTACCTCAACATGAACCTACACCTTTATATTGTGACAATCAAAGTGCAATAGCATTGCGAAAGAATCTGGTCTACCATGCAAAGTCAAAGAATATTTCTCTCCACCACCACTTCATTAGAGAGAAAATTGAATAAAATAAAGTTTCACTCATCTATTGCAAGGGTGAAGATCAAGTTACATATATTTTGACAAAGCCTCTTTCTAGAGAGAAATTTGAATTTCATTGTAAAAAATTGGGTTTGATACCCCTTGATGTAAATTCCTCAAGTAAAGATTAAAGGGGGGTGTTAGCATTTAATCTTTCCTTGGTTTTAGATATGTAATTAAAGGATAAACAAAGGTATCCTTATTTGTATTTGTCCTCTGGTCCAAGTAGGAGGACATGTCACAATTTTTTAATTCCTTTAATAAGGAAATTAGATATTCCTCCTTAAGAGGAATCTCACATTTGTCACACACACAATATGAATGTGGCATTCATAGGAGATGGGAGTTACATGAAAACTCCTCCACTCATCTCTATTTAAGAGATGCCTCTCACACACTTTCTCTAATAATCTTCTCTTCTTTCTCACTTCTCCTCAGATTTTCATCTTGCTCTCAATATTGTATTGAGCTCATTGCTGTCATTATTTAGGCCTTGTGCCATATTCATATTCTTCACAAGGGGTTTTTCTTGTTTTTCCCCTTTCAAATCATTGTGTTATTTTCTTGGTTCATGGAGCATTTTGGTGATCTCTTGGCTTTATTCTTTGTATAAATTCCTCACTATCTGTCTTGGTGAACTTGGCAAATTCCTTTCATGCACTCACACTTGGATTCTTTCATTTTCTCTACTTATTTTTTATGATTCCTAACAACTTCTAATCCCTCATCTTGGATGAACCTATAGATTCGGAGAAAATTGTTTACAAGCATTTTGGATTGAACACCATACACTAATTCAAAAGGAGGCTTTCCTATTGCCATTTTCACAGTAATCGTGTCTTCCCATAAGGCAAGCTTCAAATTTTCATGCCATGCTCTTTTGTTATTTTCTAGGGTCTTTTTTAGAATTTGTAGAATAATCTTGTTATTATATTATGCTTTCTCATTGGCCTTTAGATAGTAAGTGGATGCATATGATATCGCAATTCCCATGTCAAAACAAAAATCAACAAACTCTTATGATCTAAAACACATTGCATTATCCATTACAAGTTTAATCAGGGACAACAAACCTAGTAATGACATTATCCATCAGAATGTCAACCACTACTATGTGTGTGGCCTTTTTAGTTGGAATATCCTCAACCGACGTTGTAAAATAATCAATAGCAGATAAAATCCAACTATTTCCCCCACTTGATTTCACTATAAATTATCCAATGAAGTCTATTCCCCACATAATAAAAGGTGCTTATACAAATATAAGATTCAACAATATGTCACATGAAAAATTCATCGTATTAGAGAATCTCTGACATGGATCACATTTCCTGACAAAAGAATGGGCATCTTTAAAAATAATAAGGCCAATAATACCAAGGCCTTAAGATATTATGAGCTATGTCTCTAGCTTAATAATGCCCTCCACACATCCCATAATGCATTTCTCTCAAGATATTTTTTGATTGTCATTTGTCCAGACATAACAATAGTATTCCATCCCTATTTGTCCAATACAGGTCACACTACAATAGTACATATCTCTAAGCTTGAAATCTTAGACTTCTCCTCTACTTATTAATCAAACCCTCTGGGCAAGTTTCATGTTTTAGAAAATATACAATGTTAGTATACCAAGGCTGCATTTCAATACTTGTAATTACTTCTCCATAAGTGTTGACATTATTTACTTGAACTAGATCTAGATTTTCTTCCGTTATTGATTTTTCTAGTTCCAATCTCCTCACCAGCTTAGTAATGTGGATTTCTAATTCAAACTCTTGAATTTTGTTAATCCACTTGCATCTTTTCCCTATCACTTTACTTTGGACCAAAATGTCTTTTACTCTAGCATTAGGAACATATGCATTAAGTTTAGAACATACTAGGTAGGGCCTAAATGTTGTGACTTCTTTCACTAAAGAATACTTGTTTCTCCATTTATCGATAATTCAATTCAGTTGATTGTAATGACATACTGAAGAATGCTATAGGATGCTCAAAACCCTCCTCATCTTTCTGCAATAGCATTTCTGCAATAGTGTGAAAAGATGCAAATGTAAACAGAGAAAAAATTTTAGTAGAATTTGGAGAACTTAGAATAGGGTCTTCTTGGATTTATTTTTTTAATTTTTTCCAAAGCTTCTTGAGCCTCTTGGTTCCACTCAAACTTTACATCTTTCTTTAATAGTTTGACTATTGGTTTGACTAGCTCTGCAAAGTTGGCAATAAATCTCCTAACAAAATTGATTTGTCCCAAGAATGATAGTACACCTTTTAAGTTTTTCAGAGAAAGTACCTTCTGAATAGGTTGAACTCTTTCTAGATCTATTCTTACCCCATCCTCTGATACTATATGACCAAATATTTTTCCTTCAGTAACAACAAATTGACACTTTCTTGGGTTCAGTGATATCATATATTCCAATGATTTGATCAGAACCTTTTCCAAATAATTATAATGGTCTTCAGCTCTTTTTGAGAAAGAAGTCAAATCATCCTGATAGACTACCATGAAGACATCTATAAGATCATTAGAGGCCACATCCATTGCCCTTTGAAAAGTTACACCAGCATTTTTTAGACCAAAAGGCATACGGGCATATACATAAGTTCCTCATGGAGTAGTAAATGTTTGAAGGCATTATATTTTCCATTAGTATACACAATGAAAAACATGATCTCCACCATCTGTTATCACCACATTGATAGATAGGGAACAACACTACCTGACACCAAGGTTACCCCACAAACACTATTCAGTGTTATTGAATGACAAAAAGGGTAAAGGAAACCCGACGAATAACAATAGTGCAACCCGACGGAACTACACCAAGAGGAACCTGACAAATGAAGGGAACCCAATGGATAGTTCAACAAATGAATGCCAAAAGACTTCAAGTTCAACCCAATGACCAATAACTAATAGTCAGTTACATCCTGCAAAAAGTGGATCTGACTTTCCACGTCAGATAAATTACTGAAGTTGTATTGATAGCTTCTTTATTTACTTTTAAATCCTTTATGTGTGGAGGAAGAAATGTATTTTATATTGTTTTAATTAGTTTTACTGATTTAAAACATGCAAAATAAAAATCAAGGTCAAGTTGTAAACCTTGGATCTAAGAGTTAATATTGTAATGCGTGATTCCAAGATAGGTCAAATACTTGTATAAATAGATGCTCAATCTATTGAGAATAGAAGTTGTTCAATGAAGATTGTAGCCATGGAGAGCATCTAGAGACTAGAAAAGTGAATTCATGTAGAAGGATAGAAATAGAATCAAATCAGTTTCAAGAATAGAACATGGGCTACCAACAAGCAGAGAAAAGGTATTCATCAATCACTTAAGGTGATATTTGTTTGAAACACTGAGAGGGGGGGTGAATCAGTGCTTAGCTACTTAATCAATTTCATCACTTTAAAAATAAATCAATTAGATATTAATTGAAGCTTTAAAAAATATCACATAACACATAATATGATTACAGGGAAACCTTGATTAGAGGAAAACCCCAGTGGGAATTAGTACCACAAATATTGCACTAGTATAATGAACCTATTAAAGTTCCTTTGCCCTGTTAGGAGTAGTCCTTACAATGAAAGTACAATGACCTGGTTAAGGGTCTGATCCTATTAGGAGTCTTTTAAAAACAACCCTATTAGGGGTGAGGACTCACTATCCAAGAGCTCACTGCTCAATGAGAAAGAAGGCTACAACCTTCTGAGAATAGATATGCACTATATCCAAAAGTTAACTGTTGTATGTGACACAGATGTCTGATCAGTTCCAGTTATGTTCTTATGCTCTTATCTTCTTTAAGGGATCTATCTCATTCTGATATCTTCATACTACTCTACTTATATACCTTCTCTAACTATTTCTTTGACACAAATATAACTTTACATTGCATATATATATATATGCCTGAATAGACGCAGCTATAAACAAGACCTTAGTCGGCCCAAAAACAACATTCACAACACTTCCAAACAAATTATCTTAAACATGTTTACAATAATGTTTAATACATGATTACAAACTTATTAAAATATGCACTTAGCCTTTACATAACAAAAGATTACACGCTAATCAAAATCATGAAGTCAGCTTCATACTCTGTATTCTGAACTGCTAGTGTACTTGTTCTTTTTGTAACTTGTCTGTACTTCCATTCCATACCATGTGTGTATAGGATAACCATAACAACATACCATAGAGATTAATTCTAAATGCACATATCCTGATGTGATCATATGCACATGTGTTGATTCCCTAATCGACTACAAGTCACTATTCTATTTTGTCTTTTGCACTTAGTCAATTTTCACTTCATAGTTTACTGGCAAAAATTTGTATGACTTTGTTGCCATAATGAAAATAAAAAATAAGCCATATATTCCTTGGGAGTCAACTTTCCAACAATCTCCCCCTTTGTCATTAATGGCAACAAAGGAATGTGGCCAAGTTACTCAAAATTGACTAACACCAAAAAATTGTATATATTCTCATACATACACTACTCCCCATATATACTTTATTCATTATATATATTACTCTCCCTTTGACATTAATGAAAAAGGTTTCAAAAACTTGCAAGTTTCTAGATACTTACTCCATGTATACATCTAGATATACAATCTGAAGGTTCTTCATCTCTTGTTGCCAGAATGCCTTCATTGCATCAACTGTTTGGACATGGGCGCATAGAGTGTAAGTGAGCTTCTCCATTTTTATCAAGTCCATACAGGGACCTTTATCATATGTGAAAATAGTAGCATCAATTTTTTTTATGTTCTCATTCAGAACTTCTAAGGAGGGTGCTAGTGCATTTCTCAGTTAGGTCTGTGTGATTCTTATCTTAGTAATCTCAAATTTTGCCTTTTCAATCTTGTCGAGCTAACCTTGATAGATACTATTGCAGATGTGAATGTATTGTGTGGATGTTTCAAATAATTTTATAACATTGTCAACCAAGATATCTGCCTCTTCTATCTTCTTGATATGTTCAGAGGTGAATTTCACTCTGTTCATGCAGTTAGCTATTATATTTCTGCCTTAAGCTGCCAACTCTTTCAATATAGACTGACCAATCTTCAATGACTTTAAATCTAAGGAAAAATTCTTTATCAGTTCATTCATTCTTTCATTTTTTTACTCATCTTCTGCAATTCAAGTAGCTAAGTCTACTAAGCTTGTAAAATGTGCTTTGAAGCTTGTTAGTATACATTCCACATCATCAATTGACTGAATTTTTGCTACTTTCTTGTCTGCAAGCACTAGGTCATTCAAAATGTTTACTGATTCCAAGAAGAGAGGGTTTCTCATAAAATATTTCTCTTTGGATTTTTTGATGGCTAGCACACTGATCTTTATTAAATCTTCTTCTCCCCATGCATCCAGACTTGCTGAGTCAGGAGTTAAACTTGACAACAATGATTTTGATCGTTGAATGGATGGTGTGAATATAGTACTTTGACTAGTATCCATGCATTCACTTTTTACTGGTATTTCCATAGGTGGTATATCATTAGTTTGATTGTCTTGTTCTTTAGTCAAATCTATTAAATCATTAGGGGGGACTTCATCTTGCTATAAAGGTGTGTCATCAGTGCATACGTCTTTTGTTTCTTCAGTGCTTACAAATACTTTATCAACTTTGTCCATATCATTATCAGAGGCTGTCATGGATATCTTGATATTATCAATAACTATAGTATCCCCTAAATCCTTTGTTGTATCAAAATTTATTGCAACTTAGGGTGCTGACACCTATGGACCTGTCTTAGGTGCATTTTGAATTACTTGTTCTGCAACCTTTTTAGGAGGAACTTGAGTTTCCTTAGTTGTAGGCGTCGTTGATGGATACATATGTCTATCCAAAAATAACCACTCAAATGCTTTATGAGTCTCTTCACCAACCAGATCATACTCCTTGTTCATGATATGGAGAATTCTTGTTTTGGTTCTTAGGTGTGACTTTACTAAATCTAACAGAATGACTTTCTCATCATGCGAGCACACCAAGAGAAGACTATCCAATGTTTCTTCTCTTATCCTTATATCCTCTTCAATTGCTTGCCTCTTTAACATATCAAGTATGTTCCATACCTTGTCTGGTAGGATATTTTTGAGTTCCAATACTATCCTTTTGAACTTAATCATGTGAGAGATGATCATAGAATGAATCCATGATTTGTCTATCTCTTGATATTTGTCATATACATTATTGAGAGATTCTAGTCTTCCTTCATTAACAATTTTTTTCCTTAAGACATTAACACTTGCTCTAAAACCTACCTCAGGAGGGGCTTGTGTGTTCTTTACCTTTCTCCTTGTAGTTCTTGAGGATGGATGACTTGTGGGAAGTTGCTTCTTCCTTCTAGCCATCTTGCTAGGTACTGAAGGTGGAGACGCTTCCAGATAAATGGTGGTTGATGGCATAGATGTATCTTCATTTGATTTCTTCTTCTTCTTCTTAGGCATATCATCATTCTTTTCCTTTTTTACTTCTATGGGAGTCTTCTCAAGTTCTTTGGCAATCTTAGCTTCTCTAGCTCTGTCAAGATCTTCTTGTGTAACACCATGAACTTTTAGGATATTTGAGGTAATCCTTGATGCCTTCCTTTTATTATCAGCACTGTATAAGAAAAAATCAACTTGATTTGTCTTTTCTTTGTAAGTACCCCATCTAGGTTCATTGGGATCCTTGGGTGTAGATAAGAGGACTTGTGAATAACCTTCCAAAACATGTTCTTCAACTTCATAACCAAGAGGGTGAATCCATTTTTTCCTAGGCTCAATTGCCTCCATGCAAGTATAGTCAGTCTCCACCATGAAGCATATGGTATCTTTGTATTTCTAAACTATTTTCTCAGGTATCTTGAACCTATTTTGCATCTTGATCTTGAAAGTTTTGATATCCATGTCCATAGAATCATTTGCACTACTCTCTGATGTAGCTTTTAGTGATATTTGAGACATAGTGGGCTTGTTCCTATCTAGGTAAAGATTTGCAACTTTACCAACAATGTGGAAGTATAAATAGATGATCAAAGAGCCAAACCTGAATATCTTTCTCTTTTCATGCTTAATGGCTTTTATATTCTCTATCAGTTGTCCATGCAATAATTCACAGAGATTGTACAGAGTGTTATCTCTTATTATCCTTATTACTGCCATAACTATTATTGTGGATACACTATTTAGTCTGCTTGCTTACTGAAACTTGTATCTAAGTAACATAGTGAGTAGTTTGATGTCTTTCTCCTTAATGGGATCAATAGTCATGCCATGCCTATCACTTCTAGATAAGCAGACTTATTCAATCTCCTTCTTAACATCCTTGCTAGCAGGGAGAGCTGGTCTAGTCTTAGGAAGTCCAGTCATCTCATGAATTAGATCTATAGTGATGCAGACAGGAACCTCACCTATCCAGTATAGATCATCATATATCCTGCTCAGTAATATCTTCACCCATTCTATCTCACACTAATACATTTGGTACCAAATTGCAATGGCAGTGCCGTTGCAGTTTTTCTGTCACAACCTTGTTGTTGTCGCAATTACGACGATAGACCATCGCAATTGCAACGATGACAAGGTTGTGATGGAAAAACTACAACGGCACTGTCGTTGCAATTTGGTACCAAATGTATTAGTGTCATAGAACTTGTGTGCATTAGAATACTCAAAGATAGGGTTATCAGTGAGATGTGCATATTCATCCTTGAATGTATAGTCCGGTTTCATCATAGAACCCATGAGAGATGAAATGTTGTTGTCTCCAATTGTTTCCTTCTTGCAATAAACATATGCATGGATGTCTTCTACATGCACGACTCCAAGAGGAGTCCTAGACAATGCTTCTTTGACATCATCTAGTATGGACTTGAATGGATGCTTCTTAAAAACAAATCTCTTCCTTTCAGCAATGTCAAATATAATAGGGATTGCCATACTTACTTGTGACTAGGTTAAGTAGGGTTTCACTATGATTCTAAAATGACGTGACTGCTAGGGTTCTGATTCAATCTTTAATCCATTCACAAACCAACTAATCCTTTAAGATATAGTTCTTTGATGCTCGATGCTTATCTCCTTTCTAAATGCTTCAATCTTAATGCAAAGTGAGTTTTTTAAGATCTTTTGCCAATTTATATAAATATCAATTGCATTTAATGCTTGTTGCCGTAAAGTGGTTTACAAAGAGAATTTCAAAATTTGTTCTGAACAAATTAAAGGCAATGTGTGATTGCATACAACCTTAATTCATGATCACATGCATGAATCCATAGGTGCATACTCAAAGGTGAGTATACCAGCCATGCAGGGGTTCAGAGCTAGAATAGCTCCCCCTAAGACCATGAGGGTCAACTATCAAGAAGTAGAAGGAGTGTCCACTGAGGATGCATCTACTACCTTGTTCTCTTCATTATCCTTCTTTACTTCAACCCATATTTTATCTAATTTACCTTTAGATTCCACAAACTTAACTTCTACTGATTCTTCAATTAGAGACTTCTTAGGATTCTCTTGTCCTTTTGTTCTTGATCTGCAAAACCTTGAGATGCGTCCAGCTTTTCCACATGAGTGACAAATGATAGGAGGTCTGATGTTTTAATTCATCATGCTGCATTGCTTGACTGTGTCCATGGTAGTTACATAGCTGACATGTAATGTTCTGCAAGTTTCTTTGAGGTTGATTTATCTGATTGAATTGAGTTTGATTCCTTTGGTTCAATTGTAGCTGATTTCTTTGATTTGTTCTGCAATGAATAGCCCTATGACCAAACTTATTATAGGAGTAACAATAACCATTAAAGGGTCTTATATTCTTACAATCTCTTGCCAAGTATCCATGCTTGTTATAGGCATAGCAAGTATGGTTGACTGCCTTGTGCTTATCTTTTGGTGATTCTGCTTTAGTCTCTTCATGATTTTCAGTTTTCTTTTCTTCTAAAGATTTTGTTTGAGCTTTCTTT
>MU226511.1:1456904-1491819 GCA_018584345.1 Thuja plicata
GACCCTCTGAATCCAATGGAGAGGTCTGTTTTGACCCAAGATGCCTCTAAAAATTATTTTTTTCCAGATTCAACCAAAGACGGCGGCTGAAAGATGAAACCATTGAAACTCCAAAAAATCTTCAAATCAGGAACAGGCGGCTACAGTTCTGAGCTCTGATACCATGTAGAATCTGATGAAAGATCAGATTCACGCCAAGATCCAGCTGCATGCAAAAACCTGTCACAAGAAATGAAGAGAAAGAAGGAAAAAGTGAAACTCAGTTTTTACTCAAAAGGTGAGAGCAAAAATGTTAACTGAATTAATGAAAAGAGATTACAAAGTTCGACCTTATAAAGGTGAACAAACCCTAAACCTAAAAGCTAGGATGCGCCATATAATTAATATAAAGTATTAATTATATGCACCTAAGTGAAAGCATAAGCCGAAAAAGAGTAATAATACTCTAACAAATCCTTGGTGTCTTCTATTAAGGATTGAACAAAAAGCTTCATAATAACATCTTCATGTTATTTTTCAAATTCAGCAATCTTATATGTGAAAGCTTTTAAATGTTCTTCACAAGTTATGACATCATTTCCTATGAACCCAGGGATTCAATCTCTTACCTCATTAGGGATCATGTTTGGATGACCAGGGATGCCATCAAAGAAATGAGGTCGGTATCTGGCCAAATGGACAGGTCTTCTTTGGAAGCTTCCCAAAGTATTGTTTCCACTTGGGCGTGCTACACCTCCTTCATTTTGAGTATGCGGAGAGCCCCCTTGCTTTAGACCAGAGATTTGAGCATTTGGAGCAGGACCAAAAGTTTGAACACTTGGACCAGTACCACCTAGTAGATTTTTTTGTTTTGTCCCAGTAGTAAAAGGAATAGAGCTACTTGGAGTAGTATTTTTAGTATCAGGGAAGAGCTATCCTCATCTTCATGTCAGTTGTAGCAGCCTCTAATTCCATCTTTTCTAGCTACTTTTCTATATCTTCTATGAATTTTTTGGTTTATTCAAGTTCTATATAAACTTGAGACATTCTTGCAGGATTAACTTTACTTTCCTTAGGCTCATTAATACTTATGCCAATAGCTTTTTTCTTACCTTTATATGAGACATCTTTTTCACTTTTCTTCAGCCTTGCATTTTTCTCAATCTCATGAGAGTGCAACTTCCTTATGATAGGTCCTTCTCCTTCAAACTCATCTTTGTTAGAGTTTGATCTATTATTTGCAACTTTTTGCCTTAAATCCCCAAGATCACCAAAAAAATCCTTGTCTAGACCTTTGACCTCCTCATTTAGATTTTTAGCCTTGACCTCATTTCTCCTTGTCTTTGCCAAGAGTTCTTATCTCTCATTTAAAAAGTAATAAAACTCTTGTTCACACCTTTTTCTTTCATATTCTATCTCTGATTCATGCTCACACTTCTTTCTTCTCAAGGCTAGAACCGTCTCACACAATTTATTAGAATCATAAGATGTTGTCTCACTAGTAGATGTTTCTCTTAGTTGATCTAGAGTTTCTTGTGCAGGGAAGAATCCTACATATGTCATCTCTCCATCTTTGAAGGGATCAAAAGATGTATCAACTTCATAAGGACCTAAAGGTCTTCAATTTTCTGCACTTTTAGATGAAGATGACACTCTTTCATGGAAAGGGGTTCCCATTCTCCCATTTGAAGTATTGGGGGAATTATGGTTTGATCCAGCTATATTGGACCATTGTCTTCTTCCAGGTGTATATATCTCATCTTCTATATCTTTATTTGGATTAGCTCTATAGTAAGATGTGGTGTTTGTTTGCCAACTCATTTTAAAATCAAACAAGTATTTTCAATATGCTAAATCACACTGGAATGCACAGAGTTTAGAGTCACCACCCACAACATGTATGGGAAAGAATTTAAGAACTTTCACAAGAACAATGAAATAATTAGTCCCTTTGAAATTTGAAATATAATTTATAAGACCGACTTCTCTCCAATATTTTTAGTTAACCCATAAGTGGATCAAAAGTATTTGAATAAATGTTGCACCAGAAAATCTTAGGAAAAAATAAACATGGTTTACTTCAATCTTCCCTAGTAGAGTCACCATTTTTTTAGTGACTCGGATAGGAAAATGAGATGATAATAGAATAATAAGATCCTTAAAGGTGGCTAGAAAAGTTTCACAATACTTTTACACTTCTATCCCCAGTAGAGTGACCATTTTCTTAGCATGACTTGAATGGGCATACTCAACTAAAATATCATTTAAATTTAACACACCAGAGATTTTATGAAAGGCTCAACAATACTATTTCATCTCTATCCCCAGTAGAGTCACTATTTTGTTAGATCTTTTTTCCTATAGAATCTCAATATAGCAATTATGATTGACTCTTAGATTCCCAACTTTTGATTCATACAAGTAAAAGTATAATTGATGAGGATTTATCCTCTTTCTTGTTTGAGCTCCATAGACTTAGGCGGGTATACCTTATACAGTTTACTGCTTCTTAGTAAACTTATAAATGTATGAAGGGTTTACACTAATTTTCACTTGTCTTTTAATGCAACAACTGATAACACATTTTGCAAATGAATATGACAAATATAATGAAGATCTTTACAAGCTAGACCATAAAATTGGCAAGGGAAAATAATAGTGAAATAAGGATTCTCATCCCTCTTCTATTTGGGTTCTAGACTCAGGCAGGCTAACCTAATGATTCTCTCTCCAAGGAATCAACAAAAAGAACTGTATTCTTCAATACAATTGATAAAAATCTATGTTCTTAATTAAAAAATGTAAAGGATTATTTAGATTATAATTTTGATGATGATAACTACTAATCAAAATATAGACCAATACCTAATCAAGGGAAAAGAGGCAATTGAACCATACATTCATATACATCTCTTAATGGAAACACCAGTATTTCATCCCTATTCTTCCAATATAGGTCACCCTGTAGTAATACATATCTCTAAGATTGCAATCTCAGACTTCTCTGATTATCAATCAAACCCTCTGGGCAACTTGCATGTTTTAGAAAATATACAATGTAAGTATATCAGGGCTGCATTTGAATACTTGTAATTACTTCTCCACAAGAGTTGACATTATTTACTTGAACTAGATCCTGATTTTCTTCTGTCATCAATTTTTCTAGTCATAATCCCCTCACCAGCTTAGTAATGTGGATTTTGAAATCAAACTCTTGAATTCTATTAATCCACTTACATATTTTTCCTATCAATTCACTTTGGACCAAAATGTCTTTTAGTGCAGCATGAGGAACATAGTCATTAACTTTAGCATATAGTAGGTAGGGTATGCTCTCTATTCTTCACATTTATCAAGTTTTTAGGCAGTTTATCATCTCCAATAGTCCTTTTATGATTTTCAGGAGTGCTTTATCATCTCAGGCATTTCTTCCATCATTTTCAGAGAAATTATTATTGTTTGTTGTTGTCCTTGTATCATCTACGCGAGGTATAATTTTGTATTTAATGCATTTTTGGAAAAAGATTTATCATTTCCTATATGTTTTATCATTTTTGGTAAAAGCTTTATCATTTCTGGGGAGTTTTATCATTTCTAGATAATATTGTTTTAGGTCTCTTTTTTATCTCTAAAAACCAGAAAGTAGAAACACAAAGTCCTTCCTTTGATGAATTTTCTTGCTAATCCTCTAACTTGGTTGTGTTTTTTATTTTGATTACTTTTTAAATCATCCTAACATGTTTTGCAGGTCACTTGTCAAAGAATTATATGGATAAAAACTACTAATGAAGTGTTTGTAGGTTTCAAATCGAAAAGGATCAAACAATTGCTCTAACACTTAATACAATTTTTTTGGATTTTGTAATTTGGATAGAGGATTATGCTCTTTTCCCTTTGGGAAAATCAGAAACTCAAACCCTGATTTAAGTTTTTTGTAAAAATTTGAAGGAATGAACAATCTATTTTCAAAAGCAAAGTGGTTTATCAATAATCTTGTTAGGCACTTTAATATGAAGTTTTAGAGTTAATTTTTTGTTTCATTAGAGGATTATGCTCTTTTGCCTTTGGGAAAATCAGAAACTCAAACATGAAATTGAAGATTGATTTTGGATTTTAGGGAACAAACATTTGTTTGGATTTCTTGATAGGAGAAAACATTATCGAGTAGTAGAGTAAATTGTTTTCCCTTTTAGAAAATTTTAAATCTACACCTTTTTTCAACGCCAATCCTCTTTTATTGGATTATCCTTTAGTTGGGCCTGTCAGTGAAAAAATATCTCCCAGGACCACCCATGTGAGAATGAGGTGTGAACCACACCACTCCAACTCATTTTAATCAAATTTACTCTTTTGCACCAAATCTTGGGGATTTGGTTGGCATTTGAGCTTATACACGGCTTACATCTTGCTTAAGTGTGGCCTTATGGTCTCAATCACATTTACGTGACCACTTTTTTCAAGATGCTCTATGGGGCTATATGCCTGAATCATGCTAGCATGAATGTAGAGGACACAATCAAATGGAGAACCTTACTAGACACTCTAATATTAGAAGCTACCCAGATTACCCCCGAAAGGTGGTAATCCTTGTGCAAGGTGAAAGGTAATTGCCCAAAGATTTTCCATATCGTACCCCCATTTGCATTTGGAGTCGGATAATATGAAATCATGATTGGAGTCAGTGCATGCTTGGTGATGGTTGTATTTTGGTTAGCATTTGGGTGTGTACCTAAGTATATGAGTAAGGATTTTCATTCTATGCCAATTTTGTAGGGATAGTGCGTGTTTGTATCCTAATAATCACAAAATTCAAAAAATAAACAATTCTTATCAAAACATGAAAAAATCACTTTTCTTTGCATGTGTGTTTCACTATATTGCACATTTCAAAAACACCTTGTAAGAATTTCAAAAATGGTTGAGCCTTACAAATGGTGGTTGCTCCTTTGCACACAAGTTCTCACAAAAATCACTCAAAAACTCTGCTAAAAAATGTGCATCCTAAAACATTGTCCTTAGTTCTTGTATACATGTTAGTCAAAACAAAGGTCATTTTTGCGCTATTCACATCAAAATTACTTCAATAGTGAAGGTTCTAAAACATCTATTTCTAGTCCAAACATCACAAGTGCTCAAAATAAAACTCTGGTTCCTAGGAGATCAAACTATTTACTCTTGGTTTCAATCAATTAACATTAATTTCAATTTGTCATATCAACCTTCATTGTGTTTAGAGATCACTATCATGGTCAATCTAACCTTCATCAAGATCTCCAACATTACCAAAACTACATCACCAAATTTTCATGAAATTTTGATCAATTGTAAAGCTAGTCTATCAAACATTGAAACTACAGGTGATAGGTTACTCATATTTGCAAATCAAATCACCTAATCCTACATGGTGTAGACAAGAAGTGGCTTTATTGAATGCATAGACACTATAAGATATCCTTGGACACACATTGTACATGAATCACAACAAGAACAAGAGCAAGATCCTTTTTGGCTCCTCAAGCTAGTGATTCATAAGCTTAGACCAACAACAAAAACATTACCAACAACAACAACATGGCTGGAATTGAGAAAGAATGGACTAATCATACCAAAAATTATGAAGAGATAACCAATGAGTATATCCAAACGGTCCAACAAGATTCAAGGTTTCAAAAGATCATGGACGACATCCTAATGTCTGATAAAGAAAAATACTTCATGCATCTAGCTTCAATAGGAATAAAACTACCTCAAGATTTTGATATGGAACAACTTAAGACACAAGAAGAGGAAAATCCTATGACTCTCCTCGTTAAACATGTAGAATCTTTCCAAACTCAACTTCATGACATGAAGAAATAAAAGGACACCATACCAAGGAAATACTCTATGAATGCATTTTGTCCTATGCCTTTTGATCAGAGTTTACACATGCCAACATTTCCACCCAATATGGACATACCTAAATATGAAAAATATGTAGGAGTCACAGACCCTCAAGATCACATATAGGAATTATATACCCTAAGAATGGATTTCACCCATGAAAAAACATATCTCATGAGATTATATCCTCGCAGTTTGAGTGGACAAGCAACAGAATGGTTCTGTAAATTGCCTCACGGAATAATTGTTTTTGAAGAACTTGTGGAATGGTTCATGCAACATTACTCATACAATATTCAAAATACTATTACTATGATTGACTTCTGTGACACCAAACAATGATTTGGTGAACCTTTTATATCCTTCCTACAAAGGTGGAGAAGAATTTTTGCACGATATCCTTGATTAATTCTAGAAACAAACAAGATGGATATTTTTTTGAACAACTTGGTTACAAAATTGAATCATTATATCCAACTACAATGCATCCTAACATTTGAAAAAATAATTGAGATGGGAATAAAAATTGAAGATACCTTGGTAAGGAAAGGAGAGCTTAAAATCTATAAAGAAACTAAAGGTTCTGTGAATCCAAATAATAATGGCAACCAAGACAATTCAATTTATTGGAACAAGAATTGGAATGTTGTCAATGATGGAGTAGTAGATTCTCACAATGTTAAACCAAAACAACTAACATTTAACCTATCTACTACTACTCCTAAGAATCCTACCATTGCATCTAATGTCCGTGTTACTCAAGACAACAATCATCAAAAGCCACCTTTTGTGAATACTCCTAGACGGGTATTCACACCTCTTGGTGAGTCTTTGGAATCAACATTATGAAAACTTGTCTCTCACATGGTTATCAAATTACAAGAATAGAGACCATATGAACCACCAATTAAGGCTAAATTGTGGAAATATGCACATTATTGTGAGTACCATCGAAACAAAGGACACACAATGATTGAGTGCATGAAACTGAAAAAATTGTTACAATACTTGATTGAAAGCGAAGTCATTACAATGGATGGTCATAAAACAAATGAAGATCACATATAATTTAAATCACCTTTGCCTAACTATGAGAAATGAGAATCATCTAATGAGAAATTTAATCAGGTGAACTACACATATTCTGTAATACCAACCTCCTAGTTTTCTTTTCAATTTTGGTTGTCAAACTCTTTTAGGCCTTTTCATGTATTTGTGGTTTATTTCAGATGGTTTTGAGGATATTTAGGTATCACATTTCAGTATGTTATTGATTCATGGCTTAGAGTGTTATATCTCATGTTTGTATATGATTTATGGTTATTTCATTATGCTTATGTATATGTTAGGATGTCATTTTGTTTATGGTTTTTGACAATACTGACCCTAGATTTATATGCTCATGGATCATTTATATGTTTTGTAGTACTATTTGATGTGCTTGATATGGTATGGGATAGAGTTTTAGTTACTTGCTTCGACGAGATCCACACGATAAACTAGTCTCAACCATTGTTCGCTATATTATATGCATGTATACTCGTCTTTGTGATGATACGTTTGTAGGTACCAGGTTACGTCTTCCCTGAATTGGCAAGAGTGAGCATGCCCTATCACAATATCCCAATGATAAGATAGGGGAGATAATACCAGGTCCAAATCCATACCCTAAACCCATATTTTGTCCTATTGATGGACACCGAATCTGATTGAGTATCCTATTTGAATCCATCAAGTGACATGGATTCGTGAGCCTTTTTGTGTGTATTGGGTTTTTGTTTCAGTTGTTTGTCTATTTCATTTGATTATCTGTCTAGATGGGTTTCAAGTGATTTAATGATTCTTTTAGCTTGATTTATTTAATGAATTTTCATGGTAAATATTAATGTTAATTATTGCACCTATAATAAGGTTAAAAATTTGATATATGAAATATATGGCTATTTAATAATTAAATATTAATTAAATGCCTATATTTAATTAATTGATTTAATTATTAAGTCTTGATTTAAATAATTGAGATTTAATAAATATTAAATTCAATTAATTATAATTAATTATGCATAGTTGAATTATTGAATATTACATTAAGTTGCATGGTTAATTGATTAATTTATTTGAAATATTCTCTCATGCATTTTCAACTTAACACTTTGCTTTGATATTATAAAGTTGAGTTATCCATGCTTTAAGTGAAATTGAAAATAAAGAATTATTTTTATTAACAATCAGATAATATATATTCCCCTTAGGGTTTTCACTTTTTGAAAACCTAATTGCTTGGATTATCTATATCTTTGGATTGGAAGCCTTTTTGGAGGTTTTTCAATCAAGGAGAAGGAGAAATCAGGTGATTGGAGTTTTGAGAGAGCTTGCTTGGATTTGTGGATTCTTCTTTCTTGGATTGTGAATTTGTGCTTCTCATCAGTTATTAAGGTAGGGTCTTCATCCTTTGAATTCTAGCTTTCAGATCCATGTCTTCCATGCATTTGAAAGCTAGGACCCTTTGTGTGATCTTCCTTGTTTGGGTATTTGATACTTTCATTGATTTAGAATTGAGAAATATGATTTTGGTTTCAATTTGTGTTTTCCTCCATGTTTTCTTATCAGATCTATGATTGTGAGCATAAAGGTTTCATTTTTGGATATTGAATGCCAATTGGGCATAAGGGTTTTCATATGAAAGATTTATGTTTGGAATTTCCCTTAGGGTTTCATTTTTAGGGGAAATTCCTCTTTGAATGAGCATTTGTTAATGTGAGAAAATTAGCTTGAAACCCTCAGATATGTGTTTGTCTCACCTTGAATAGTAGAAAACTTGTCTTCTTCAGGTGCATGTTGAAACTGAGATCAGATCTGCAAGAAAATAGGTTAAATGAATTATTTTTCATGTTTAAGAACAAGAAAACTCTTTTTGAGGAAATAAATAATTATATTTAAAAAATATAGATACTTCTTTTTTTTATCATCATGCATGTTAAAAAGGAAGAAAAATCCCTCCTTGTTTATTTAGAATTTTTGTGGAAAAAAATGCCTTTATTGTAAAGAATACACCCTTGTAAATTACTCTTGAAAAAAAAAAATTTGCCCTTCAAAAATTATTGTTGAAAAAAAAAAATACAGTCTACTTTAAAAAAAAAATACCAGAAAATAAAAATAAAAAAATGAAATATAATATATATTGATATATTATGTAAAGTTTGGTGCTTTAAAAAAAAACTAAATAAAACAAAAGAAAGAAAAAAAAAAAATTATAAAACAAAGTTTTTAATAAATAAAAAACAAATTGTTTTGGGGAGGTGGGTGGCGGGGGGCCACCGCACCCCCACCCCCTATGCGGTACCCACTTACCGTGGGCCGCAGGTTTAAAACCCGGTGGTTCCCACTAGTATAGTGGGCCCGCGGGCGGTACCACTGTGACCAGTGGGGCCGCAGGGCTTTTGGCCCCGCATGGTTTAAAGGTGGGGTGGGGCCGAGACACCCCCCTCCTCCCTCCAATAAAGTTTTTTTTTTAAATTAATTTTTGTGAAGTTTTTTTTATATAGTTTAATTAAATTTTAATTAATTGAAATATAGTTTTAATATGTTTTTCTTTTAGTTTATTAAAAATAATAAATTTTATTTAATATGTGTTTTAGTATAGATTTTAATTAATTCTTTTTAATATTTTTTAAATTTAGTTTTGAATTTTAGATTTAATGTTAAATTTTGGTTTTATTAAAGCATTTTTAGTATTGATTTATTGTGATTGGGTATTATTTATTTAATCTCTAAAAGAGGTTTTTAATTAATAACTTTGTTTGTTATTAATCAGTTTCTTATAAATTTGAATGTTATATATATATATATATGAGGAGATTTTATTTTATCTTAAAGGGGTGTTTTTTTTAACACATGATGTAATTATAGTTTTGATTTAGTAATTATCAATTTAGGCTAATTTATGTTTGATTGAGATTATAAAGTAACCTGTACAAGAGATTTATCTACATCTTCTTAAAGATTTAATTATAATCTATTAGTAATTTTATAGGATAAAAAAATTTGCATAACTGGGATTATAAATTTGTTTATCAATGCGTTTTATTACCTCTTTTGGTAATATGCTTTACCATGTCACGATGTGTTAATCTAGATGTTATTAGGTTGATGTGGGAATTTTGTCTTGTATGATTATTTTGGTATTGATTTAGCGTGGCATCTTGCATGTTTTTCCAGTCATGTTTCTTATTTTGATATGATGGTTCGATTGTCCTTCATGAACCTAGTGTTATTGAACTCCTGCTATGTGATCCTGTTAGGAGTTTTCGTATTGTTTGGTTAGTTGAGAACCAGTAGTTCCTAGATGGGTAGGAACCAGCTTATGAGTTTTATTAGACTATTTGTGAGCATGAGCTTAGGGCGTGGTTAGTTAGGTGCATCTTAGGGGAGTAGCTTACAATAGGATTCTGGGGCCCAAAGAGGCCACTCCAGGGTGACGTATCGTAAGTTTGTTAATAAGTGATAACTTAATAATAAAACTTGGGGTTTATATTAATTACTAGATTGATCATGATGCCTTTCTTATGCCTTGAGTGCTAGTACAGACTAAGGATAAGAATGAGTTGATACCTAAAGAGTAGGTATGGTTAGATTCCTCATCTTTGTGAGAGGGTATCCTAGCTTCGCATGAGTCATGATTGAGAGGTCTGGGGTCCAAATAGGCCAGTCTAGGGTAACTCAAGTTATTGACCATGTGATGAGATTCCCATAGTATGTAGCCTAAGTCTCCTCCATAGGTCCTTTTTTACTTCTTTATGGTTGTGTCTTTGGCACTTGGTGATTTGGTTTTAGTATTTGGTGTATGTTTGTGTTTTGGATATCTTATGTATGTTCCTTTATATTTGGATGGTGTACCTTTGTTTTGATCTTGGATTTCCAGTTTTCTTGATCTTTCCATCCTTATACTTGTGCTTTAGTCTTTCTCATTGAGATCAGAAAGCTTTTAGGATCTTCCTATGGGTTCTTTATGATGGCTTGTATACCCTTGATTGCCTTCATGTTGAATACCTATGTAAGTGGGTATGTTATTATCTCCTCAGCACAGTGGGAGTGGGCCTTTGGTTCCATGAGGTTGGGTGGTATTGATTATTATTACCATTGATATTCTGATGGTTCTTCTTCATGCTTGGATGATCCTTGTTGCAATTTCTTATTCTTCTGATTCTTATGAAGACTGGTTCAGTTTCATGAGTTGTATATTTGTAACCATATGTGTATATTGGTTGACATCCTTTCAAGGATGTATTGTGTTGTACTCATCATGTTTATCTTTGGAGGTTTTGATCTTATCATATCAATTGTAATCTTGTAATAGTGTATCAAATGTGATACCTATATTAGTTGTTGTATCATACTTGTGTTAGACTGATTACTACATACCCTGCGTCATGTGTAGAGGATGTAAGCTATGGGATGTATATTATGGATTTAGTTGATGCATCCTTTATGATTATTTCTTTATATTTTTTCTTCGTAGATTATTTTTCTTAAGTAATTCTACATCAAGGAACCCTCCAGAATTTTTATCTATGTTCAAATTGTACTTATGTATATGTCATGTATCTCATTGCATTTCTTCCACATTGTTATCATTATTGTTTGTAAACATTTAAAAAACAAAATTATCCTGTTAACTCAATGTCAAGTTTAGGTTAGTTCTCTTGGGTTCCCTGTCGGGGCATTACATATTCTCATGATAATACCATCAATTTGATCATCATCAAGGAAAAACAAATGGCTGAATTTTCTAACGCAGTAACAAGAGGACAATCCAAAGTGGTCCTAAAAGGAGATTATTCAAAACTTCCCGCATCATCAAAACCCATAACAACCAAACAAAATTCATCATCTCTCTCATCTAACTATATTTTGATTTATCAATTGCAAAGAACTCCTGTAAAAATATCAATTCTCAAATTGCTCAAACTCTCTTCATCACATAAAGAGATTTTGGAAAAATCCTTGGTTGAAACAAATGTTCCTAACAATTTGGACATAGATAAATTATAAACCATGGTTGGACACTTGACTACACCTCACTATTTATCATGTTTTGAAGAGGATGTAATACTTTGATTCACCCTCATAACATACCACTACATATAGAAGTGCTAAATCACAGACATTAAGTAAACTGAGTATTGATAAACGAAGGAGTGGGTCTCAACATTTTCAATCTAGGTTTGATTAATGAATTGGGATTCTCAAATGAAGACATTGAACCTAAGAAGAGGATAACCATAAAAGCATACGATGATGAAGAAATATCATTCAAAGGGCTTGTCATGTTGCCAATCAGAGTGGGACCTATTGAAATAAATGTGGTGTTTCAAGTGCTTGATATTAACATATCTTACAACATTCTCTAGGGAAGACCTTGGATACATGAAATGCAAGTTGTCCCTTATACCTTTCATCAATGCTTAAAATTCCCATTTAAAGGAGAAGAGATTACTATTCTAGATGACACAAGTTACTTCCAATCTTGTAACAATGTTCGTCGATAAAATGAAATGATGGTTCCACATAACAGAGAAGCTACTAAACAATCCCCAGAAATTTGAAACTCCACATTGCTGCACAAGACTTTGGAAAGAAATTGAAACTACATGATAATGGAATGGGAAATACAAGATTGATCAATTACTCTCTGTAACAACATTACCTTTGTCACCAAGATCATAAGGGAGACCGTCATCATCTACAATGTCAGCAAACCCTAAAACACAAACTACGTATAATGGAACCTTTATGAACTTGAAAATGAGTGGCAGAAGAAATAGAAGATGTTGAGGTGGTAATTTGGTTATACAAAGACAAAGATGAATATCATCATGATTTCAAACATGTTCAAATTGCACTAAACAGTATAGACGTGGTCTACCTATCATGCAAAGGATGGGATATCAAGGACAATGACCCCTAGCAAACAATAGGGAAGGTCTTGTTGAACCAATCTTGACACAATTTAGGGATCATATAGACAAAATAGGCACCAGATATTTTGAAGAATCACGGATACCCCTTATCTGAGATTGACCAATCTTTGATGAAGAATGAGAAGAATTAGAACAAGAAATTGAATTCACACACAAGTCATATGAATGATTATCGCATATTCATGATGAAAATCCTCATTATCAAGATGAATGCTATATTTCTTCATTCTTAGGAACTCAAGAAACAAAAGAGGGTGAAAACACAAACATGCCATTACTAGAGAATCTAAGCCTCGAGATGGTATTCAAACTGAAATTCAAGAACATCATTTTGATGAGGAGAATAATGTACAAGAAGACCGTCATCCCAACTGAGGAGAAAGGGTAACACCTACTCATGTCCAAACCTTGGTCAGTCCATGGAAAAATATTATAATGAGTGTGAATGGGCCTCATTCTCT
Organism: Thuja plicata; assembly: GCA_018584345.1. Classification (NCBI taxonomy): domain Eukaryota; kingdom Viridiplantae; phylum Streptophyta; class Pinopsida; order Cupressales; family Cupressaceae; genus Thuja; species Thuja plicata. The sequence goes on from MU226511.1 coordinate 1,470,208, forward strand.
AACGCCAATATGGATTTAGAGATAGATGTGATTCATCAAAATGCACCTCAAATTGAGAGAGGATAAAGTTCCAATGCTGATAATTGTCCTAACATAGCTACAAAATAAAAAGTTGTTGTGAGACCCAACATTATTAATGCCAACATAGGACTATTGATAATGATAGATTCAGAAGAGTTTCAACACATCTTAGTGAGTTCATATCTTAATAAAACAAGATGTGAAAGGGGACAAAGCTCATGTATCCAACCATTCAAATTTAGTTCCCATAATATTGATGATGACTCAAAGTTAGAATAGTGAGAATCTTCTTGGTCTAAACATTCTTTCAAAGGATACTATTATAGACCTCAATGATTTATTCAAACACAATGATCACAACTTAATCCTACTGGTTGAGCCATAAATTACATGCACAAATTTGCATAATTGGTCTCCAAATGATTCAGGGAAGTACAATTTGCATTTTTACATTATTTGATATTTCCTTGCTTTTCAAATTTATTTTTTATTAATGCCATAATATTTATTATTTCTTCATATTCATGCTCCCGAAGAATCAAATATTTTATCATAATGTTTGACATACATTTATATTCTTGAAAACAAAAAGAAATAAATTTAAAAGTAAAATATTCATTTTTGAATAAAAGGGTGGTGATCGGGAGTTGAACAATCGACCTCTCAAGCCAACGCTTTTTACTACTTAACTACCCATTACCCCCTCCCTAACCAATTGCTCTATTGTATTCCTTGAGAATATGTGTTAAAAAGAAAAGATATACTTAGAACGCTTTACCCTATAGTAAATTTTGAAATCAATCGTTACTGTGAATAAATATAAATGGATTTCTTTGTCTTTTATTATCTTTAATATGATGATTTATGTCTTTTCTTTTAAGTTTTTGAAAGAAACATAATCTTTTTAACTATGTATTTAAATTTATGGAAATACATAATTAATTAGGGTTTTATTTTAAAGAATGTAAAACTCTTAAGATACCCTAATTATATGCTTTGACTAATTTATTTTTTAAATCTTCAGAGAATAAATGTTTATGTTTGATAATATTTCACTAAAATACTTATTTTTTGAAAAGGAATTATTTTACGAGAAGTGTAAAGTTTTTTTTTATTCTTCAGATGAATTTAATGATGAATTAAATTTGATTGGGTGGGATACTTAATTATTTCATTTATGTGTAGGAGTTTTGAACCAAACAAGATTCCAAATTTTGCAAAGCAACAATACTCTGTGGGATAAAAGGGAGCATAAATATTTTAAAGATATCAAACTTGATTGAAAAATGATTATTAAATTATTAAAAGGTTGTATATTGTAATTTTGAACATTGCAAATAGTGATTAGGTTTGTTTTGAAACAATGCCTCAGTCTGAAGCTTGTTTGCATCCATTCAAAAATATATAGATATGGATACCAAGACCGAGGTAAAAGGTAGCATAATTTTCTTTGGGAAAACTCTCCGTAGAAATTGGATTCACTAGTGCAATGTCGAACTCATATTTACCTATTTTCAAATATTAATAAATGATAAATTCCTTTTCTTTATTTCTTGAGGTTATAAGTTTTATTGTTTTCAATTAGTCTTTAGATTTATCTAGAAATAGATTATTCCATTGTGTTCTATTCTCTAGATTTTTATGATTTGAATTTAGTTTGGAGTTTGAATTATCAGTAGAAAGTTGTTTCTATTTCACTTTCTTTTGTTCAATTGGTCTCTGTAATAGAGTTAAATTTGATTGAACTAACTTTAAAATTTAAATTTAATTATAATTATAATTCAAATACAAGCATGTGGAATGATGGTCTTGTTTTTTATTTAACAAGTTTCCCTAAAATTGTCTCTGAAATGTACATAGGATTGGAAGCATTCCTAACTCTTTAGCCCAAGTACTGATTAGGTTCTGATCTCATTGTTTGTTGATATTGTTATTCAGCATTATATTTTAGAGCTTACTAATATTAAATTCATTTTCATATCATAATACTTTTTATATGTTTTGATAATTATATTTTTATGCAAGTTTATATATTGTTAGTTATTGATCTTTTGAGCAAATTTCATAATTTAGAGTAATTTGAAGTTTTAGATTTGGGCCTACCAGCCTTGGTTTACTAACCTAAATTGCAGGGATTCAAATCACAATCATTCTTGAATTCATTAGTTGGTGAAAATTATTAGATATCAGATCCATCATTTTTTAGCACCAACACCTACATCTTGAAATTAGCAAAACCAACCCAAACAATGCTCTGCAACATGTATATCCTGACCTAACTGACTAGACCTTGTGTGAACCCATGTATATACCCATGTTTCATAATGACCATGCTATAGCTTATTATATCAATGTGATAGAACCTGTAACATCTTCCACTAGGAATTCTAATGCTAGGGAGGATATCAAGTTTTCTAGTCGCAAAAAAAAAAAATCAATCAAAGATTTGAGGGTGAAAACTATTTTGTGGCAGTCTCAGACCATCAAAAAGAAAAAAATAAAGGACGTATCTAATAGTGAAAACCTCACTAAGGAATTAGAGGATGGGAAACTTTATATACTCCCTGATCACTCTCAGGAATGGTCTATAGTACTCATTGAACCTACTCAAGCAATTAATCTTGGTATAGATGAGAAATTGAAAATCATACATATTACTCAATCTTTATCTGAGGAGGAAAAGGAAGTGTTTACATGGTTTTTCAAGGAAAATAACATTAAATTTGCATCGTATTTTTCCTAGATGTCTGAGATAGATCCTAATTTTATTATGCATCATTTATCGACTATGGCTCCTGGAATAAAACCTGTTAAGCAAAAACTAAGAAAGATGCACCCACACATTGCTCTTTTGGTGAAAGAGGAACTAGAAAAACTGTTAAAAGCAGGATTTATAAGAGCTATTACCTATGCGGAATGGATATATAACATTGTTCCAGTATCAAAATATGACAAATCTATCAGGGTGTCCACTGATTTTTGAGATGTCAATAAAGTGTGCCCAAAAGATGATTTTCCTTTACCAATCACAGATGTCATTGTAGATATGACAACAAGGTATGAGATGTTGTCATTAATTGATGGATTCTCTAGATATAATCAGATAAAAATTGCTCCAGAAGACCAAGATAAAAAAGCTTTAACTTGTCCATGGGGAACATTTTTTGGAATGTCATGCCATTTGGACTAAAAAATGTAGGTGAAACATATCAAAGAGAAATGAAAATGATTTTCCATGATACGCTGCACAAGGAAATGGAGGATTATGAGGATGACACTTTAGGGAAATCTCATCATCACAAATATCATCTACAAGATTTAGCCAAAACCTTAGACAGGATGGAGCAATTCAAATTGTGCTTGAACCCAAAAAAGTGTACATTTGGAGTCACCTCAGGAAAATTGTTGCTTGGCTAAATAATTGTCTTAGAAACCCATAGCATTGGACTACTTATTTAAGGATTGGAAACCCTAAATGGTTTCTAATTAGATCAATTAGTATCATTTAATTATCGACCAGGGACGTAAACTTGGAATGGCATCTACAAAGTATATGCTTCAAACTTTGTTTATAGTCATGAATAATCCTATAAAATTGAAATGAATTAAGCTTTGGGAAAACTATGCTAACACAAGTAAATGCACTTACTCTAAGATAAAAATTAATCACAGATAGGAACAACTCTACCTGCATATCCTGGAGGAACAATCTACTAGTTTTATTACTAGTGGCTATAGGAACAACATAGTTCTACTTTACTTCTTAATAAGCATGGAAATGATTTCTACTCTAACAAAGGAATTCACCCACCAAGTGGGTCGCCTTGGAAAAGTTAATAGTAACACAATCAAGATGAAATAATTGAACTCAAACTATGCATTCTATTCATTCATGGAAAATACACTTGGATAGATAAAAAAATATTACAACTATATCAACTTCTATTAAAAAAAAACCAACTAACTCGACTAACTCCCAAGAGTTACAAAAATCATCTTATTTAAAGGAAAACTAAAACTACTCCCTAAATCTAATATCACTCCACTATGAGGAATGTTACAGATACATAATATCTCAAAATAGAAATAGAAGTCATCAAGAATAAATCCTCCCAGAATATAGTATGTGGTGGGCTCTAGATCCATGTGTTGCATTTAACAAAACACTGTATTGACTTGTTCTATATGCGAAGATCTTGCAGCAATACCTTAAATTGCTCGAGCGCTTTCTTGAATTATTCAACATGAAGGAATCTTGTAGAAATGACCACTTTTGACTGCTTTTGCACCACTATTCTGATCTTTAAATACACCATGATTGATCACTACAAAATGATTAATGCACACACAACCTTTGATACATACATATTCTCATCATTAATATTAGGAAAGAAGTGTTAAGTTTGAATTAATACTCTTGCAAGGCACATTGCTACATGAATGAAACTACCCACAAACATATCATAGGAAAAAGGATCATTAATTAGCATATATAACTACTGCATTCTGCCATTTCTATCCATTAGTTTCAAGAAAATATACCATGTTCTTCTATCATCCACTTTCCTACTTATGTATTTACACATATAAAATATACATATAAAATGACAAGTCTAAGTATCTATTTTTCAAATAAACTAATGAAAAGATAATAAAAATAACTTAGAAAGATGGTCATTTATGAGGCTCATCATTCCCCCCAACTATCCTATTTCTGGTCTCCAGCAATCATAAAGTTCCAGATATAGGATCTTAGCCTCAAGTCACTTGCAATCTTGTCTCCTGACTCATCAAAAAGATAGTTGAATTAACCATGATTCTCCCTAAGTCTTTCCCATCTCTCAACTTCTTTAGCCATGTCATGATCTTCTACATTTTAATTCACTACTGGTAAGGGCTATAGGAGGATAGGTGGTTCGAACCTTAATGGAATCCAATAATTAAGCAGTGTCTTTCCCAACATTATATACCATGGAGCTCATCGAGTGGCAAGAGTCAAGTTCTGTGGAGAATGAGGTTCTCAAACCTTTAGTTCATGGGACATCCTTACTCATATATGCCTACAAGAAGTTATTTCAGACTCAATATCCTATGACGAGTCTTGATACCAGTCTCTATATGCTTTCTCTCTAGTCGCGTAGACCTTGTTAGCTCCACTTGGATTCATAGTTACTGAGAGCCAGTCAAGAAGAGTTTGTCTAGAATGCTGAATTTTGGGCCTCATCAGCAAGGGTGTCTCTATTTCACTATTTATGTATGGTAAAGATTGATGTTCCCTGCTTATCTCATTTTGCATCCAAGACATCATTTCTCTTAACTGGACTTCCCCCACATACAATAGTGAATTTGAGTCCCTATCATTTAGTACAACAAGATTATGCAAATACAATTCACACAAAAAAAATTTTAAAGACATGGGAGATGATTGAAATGAATCATAGAACTCATGAGGTGTTGAAATAGAAGGACTCAATCCTTCCACAATCCTTGTTAATTTAAAATTAATGAATTGCTCCTTAATAAATAGAGCATAGAATAGAGACGGTGACCTTCATGCCATAACTTCAGGAATTAATCCAGTGATATTCTTAACCCTTCTTTCCAACATTACAATCTGATATGTTTTATGTTCTAATTGATGAGCTTTCTCATCAATGGTTCATTTCAATTTTTCTTTTTCTAACCTCCACTGCACCCTTTCCCATGCAAAATATTGATACAATCTCAACCCTGTAGCTCGGGGTGTAGATAGGTCTTGTTGTGGCATGGGCTCTTGATTAAGAATATCAATCCATCTTGGTGCAAGCTGAGGGGTTTCTATTACATTTTCCTATGTAGAGGTCTCCCCTTTCCACACAACAAGAGTTTTTATTGCAGTATTCCTTGAAAGGATTCAGCTTCTCTAGCCAGTGTGTCCAACCCATCCTTGTTTAGTTTCTCTAACACATTTTCAACAACATCCTCATTTATTTCAAGGAATTCAACAGAAGGTGATTTTTTGGAATTATCACCAATATCTTGCCCAACTGAGTCATCAAAAAACCCCTCTTCCTCTTCAGAATCTCTATCACTATCAATGAGGATATAATCATCATTAGGTTTAGTTTTTGCTTCAAAATTCATATCATGGGAAATGGTATCACTATCTGCACTTTTCTGAACCATTTCCTTAGAAGAGGACTTCTCTATAGACTCACAGGATTTTACATTCACAATTTGAACAGGAGACTTTTCATCCCTGCTAATGTTTGCAGAAATCTTTTTAATTTCTCTACTAGGGGTTTGGAAAGAGCATGGAGGATTCTTGTGTTTCCTCCTTCTAGTGGAAACCTCCTCCATATTTTCTACAAGAGGTTCTTTTGGCATTTCTTCCTCATAAGAGGGAAAGGTTTCATCATCTTTGTCACTAACATTATCATTGTGGGGCTGCTACTCCAGAATTACTTCCTCTGATTCTAGGGTTTTACCCTTATCTTTCCTGGAAGCAGACCTAGTTTTCACATAAGGTGGGGTGTTAGGAATGACATCGACTTCCTGTATTTTACCTCTCTTCCTATTGGAAATAGGAGTACTAGTATTATGAGATCTCTTCCTAGGTGGGTTAGGGTTAGAGGAAGAGGTTTCAGGAATGGCTTCTTTTCTTTGAATTACTTTGCAAATCCTCGTTGTTGTTTTTATCCTTCTTCCTATACCCTGGCCTATAGGGCCAACCATTCTAGGCACTACTTCATCCATTTCTAAGAATTTATCCAAAGTTCTTTTCAATTGCTTATTTAATTCTCTTTCCATAATTAATTAAATTAAGCAATGATAGGAAATGGACTGATCTTTTTGTGATTGAACTAAAGAAGCTTTTTTTTCACAATGTTAAACAAAAAGCTAGGTAAATTTACCGATGTTTTGTCATGGCGGACAGTGCCCAGGATTTTGAAATGTAGCCCATGAGGATATTTGTAGTGACCTTCATAGGTAAAGTACTAAATGATAAATGTAGCTAGCTGAATATAATCCATGGTATCCTTGAGGTGCCCTGCTTCTTGTCAATGTCTAACTATGGATCATCATGCAAGGTGAATTGTACCCTAGTTGAGTGTAAATCAATGTCTTTAGACCATTTCTCTCCTTCCTATGGAAAACTCATCACTTCTACCACAATGTCTTCTATGAACTCAAATCTCAACACTTTTACCACTGCAAACCCATTATGCAGAGTGTTTAAAAATTGTAGAGCAATTTCTTTGACAAAACCATTGAGGCTAAGACAGTAATCCAGCCACCCTTTCCTTCGAAACATTTCACAGCTAAATGGGTCTCTAAGTAAAACTTTGTGATCTGATGGCTCATGCCTCTAAAGATCACCTCCCATTGCTATAGACAATTTTTTTCTACAGAAGCTCTACATAAGCTAAAAATGGAAAATTCTATGGACTCAAAGTGTTGCAGATGAGAACAACGGAGTATAGAGTATCATTTACTTCTAGGAAATTAAAAGCATTTTAATGAATGATATTTTATAATGCCCTCATGCATGTTAAGGCATGCCACCCTAAACATGTCGTGAACATATCATCATTAATTGAACTTCATCTTTTAAAATATTTTAATTACTTCCAATCATGATGATGCAATCACAGGATGACAGATGGTTTAACACATGACGGAAGTCATCTCAAAAAGATAAGAAATAAATTTCATTATTTACATGCTAATGTTTAAATTTGAAAACAAATATTAAATAATCCCTCCCCCAAATTAATTTTAAGGAATGGGTCCCACCATGCCATTGCGTGCAAGAGTAAAAAAATTAAAATAACACTTAATTCTAATAAAAAATGAATTAAATAATATATAAACAAAGGCATGTGTCACTAACCTATATAGCACTGCAGGAAGAGTGTTCTGAAATGTGACATGCACTGATGGAGTGATTCAATGTGTAGAAAACATGGTAGAGAGAGGAGGTGAGGTTAATTTATTATTATAGAGAAATGTTTATTATGGAATCATTGATAAAAATCACGGATTACTAGAAACCTGGGTGGAAGACCTAGATGATTCTACTGTAGGAGTGCTATTGTCGTCAATTTGCTAGAACTGCTATAGGAATTCTTCATGTCTCATAGGCTTGTGATAGATATTGTGGTGATAACTGTTGACAAGCAATTTAAATCACACGGGATCAATAGTAGATAGTTGAACTGCTCCATTGTCAAAAACTGAAACTATCTCATAGGATCCTAGCCACCGTGTCTGAAATTTAGCTGGGGTATGCTGGTAGTGTGAGTCATATAACAGGGCCCAATCACCAATGGAAAATTTCTTGTCCTTGATGAATTTTTCATGCCACTTCTTTTAATGCTTCTGAATCAATACTATATTGTGAAGTGAAGACTTTTGATACTCATCCAATTCATTAAGCTAGAGTAGCCTTTCCTCATGTGCCCTGGTAATGTCAATGTCTAATTCTAATGGCATCTTGAGAGTCTTGTGCTGGAACTCAATAGGCATAGATGGAAATTTTCCATAAACTAGTTCAAAGGAGTAAAACCAGATGTTGTTTCCCAAGTTGTTCTGTAAGCCCAAATGGATTTAGGAAGGTGGGTAGCTGAGTCCTTCTTGTGAAAAAAAACTATTTTGGTTAGTATTTCTTTAATCTCCCTATTTTTTATCTCTGCCTAGCCATTGGCCTAAGGATGATATGGTGAAGATTTACCATGTCTCACTGTGTATTCATGCATCTTCTCAATAATAAGATTAGAAGTAAATTTTGCACCTTGATCTATTACTATCTCATGAGGTACACCAAACTTGGAAAAAACATATTGATACATAAATTATGCTACCTTATGATCTCTCAGATGTTTCATTGCTTTAGCTTTGACCCATTTTGTTACATAGTCTATGCATACTAAGATATATGACTTATCATGAGAAGATGGATTGATAGGTCCAACAAAATTGATGGCGCACTTGTCAAAGGGTGTCACCACCACCTGAGGTTGCAAGGGAACTTCATCTAACTTGGTTGGGCATCCCATGCATTGGCATTGGTCACAGTGCCTTGTATGCTTAGCTGCATCCTTATGTAGGTTAGGCCAATAGTATCATGTTGTCAACATTTTTTATGCTATCATATTTACTAAAAAATGGCCACCACATAGCTCATCATGACAAGAACTAAGGATTTCATAAGTTGCATCTGTGCAAATACATCTTTTGGTGACCTAATTAGGACTTGTGTAAAACATAAATCCTAAGATCCATGAAAAATTGAAGCTTTTCTCAACAAGAAATATACATTCTCTAGGAAAGAAATGAGGTGGTGTCCTTCTTGTAGAAAGGTAGTTGGTGATGTCAGCATACCATGGATTGTAAGTATCAATAGAGAACAAGTGCTCATTAGGGGAGTTTTCATGAATTGTTGTAGGATCATCTGGAACTTGTAATCTAGATAAGAAGTCAACCACCACATTAGCTTTGCCTAGTTTATCAATGATGGTCACATCAAAATCTTGCATAAGGAGTAACCATCTTGCTAACCTACCAAAGATGGCAGGCTTTTTCATCAAGTATTTTATTTTTGAATGATCAATGTATACAAATACTTCATAAATAGTAATGCAATGTCTGAGTTTATTAAGTGCATAGATTACTTCTAGCAATTCCTTTTCAGTGATAGTATAGTTCAGTTCAGCACCTTGTAGATTTTTACTAATCTAATAAATAGCATGCTCAATTGTACCTTCCTTTTGTCCTAAAAATTCTCCAATGGCATAGTCAGATGCATCAATGTGAATATGAAAGGGAAGCTTCTAGTCAGGTCCTCTAAGGATAGGCATCTTTGTCAGAACATCTTTGAGCTGTTGAAATGATATTTCACACTCAACTGTCCATTCAAACTCAGTTTCTTTCTTCAACATGGTGTACAATGGGGGCTCCAAGTTGGATGAATTCTTTGATGAATCTCTAGTAATAACCAACATGGACAAGAAAAATCCTGACATCCTTATTTTTTACTAGTGTTGGAAGTGTAGTGATGACTTCAATCTTTGCAGGATCAACCTGAATGCCAAAGGATGAAAGGTAATGTCCTAAAAAATCTCCCTCTTCCATCATCATGTAGCACTTCTCACTATTAAGGGAGAAGTTATATTCCTAACATCTTTCGAGAACTTTCTCCAAGTTAGCATCAGCCTCCTCAAATGTATTTCCATATTGATGCAAAGTGGGCAACTGGAAGCCTCTAGGTGACTCAAAATAGGGCAATGCGACCAAAAAACCAACTTGTCAAGGCCAAGGTGCTTGACACTTATCAAAAGTGTGGGAAAGGACTTGGTTAAGGTTCTCACAAACCAAAAACCCCAAGGGAAACCTAATCACTAGGTTTCACTAATCCAACAACACCACATACCAAGGTTGGCTTCACAAGCACTTCACCCAATTTCACAAAAATACCCACAAAGTGACTAATAGGACCAGGGGTAACCTATGCACATAGTTATGGTCTATTTAGGTCCCTAAAATTTATTTCCAATGGTTCTTTCACTCAAAAGAAACCCAAAAGACATAGTTGCTTAACAAGACCAAGACTAGGCTTGTAGCCTTTTCCCGAAGGAAAATTGATCTTAAATGAAATTCTTCCACATAACCCCCTTAACTGATTATGTATTTAGACACCCTTTATGGCCTAGGACTTTGGACTCAAACCCTAGTACATGTAAATGAGAAAGAGACATGATGACACACAAAATTGCTTCTGTAATTAGGGTTAATTATGCCTCCACTTACACTACAAGTGCCTTTAGGATGCATCAAAATTACAAAATAATGATTGGATCATGTGAGGGTGTGTACAAGGGTCTCCTCCTCTGATTTACAGCCTCTGATGAATCCCTAAACTAGAGTTATGATTGTTGTCCTAATTCTGGATTGGTGCATACACAAGGATATACACCTAGGGCATCATTGTAACTCCATCTCCCTGCATTTTGGAGAACCTATCCTGCAAAATCTTAAATAGCATCATTTAAACATTATTTCCACCAAGGGTCATTGAATTCCCATGGTAGAAAAGTGAAATACACTCAATTCTTTCCTAAACCCTGATTTAGGGCCTACAAACCAGGCAGTGAGTTTGCAAATTCAATAAATTTCAAAATAAGATTGATAAACACATGAGATCAAAATAAATTGAAATAAGATTCATAGAAATAACCCTTGGTGTTATAGTTTCATGTCCTTCTATCCATACTTGACCGAACACAAAGACTATATCTCAGGAATGTAGGAAAATGGTTATATTTTATTAATTTCAAAATGCCAAATTACATGATTAGCCTACCACCCTCCTAAAAGGGATTTTGTATGAAATCCCAATGGTTACATAACATATTTGAACCGATTTGATTGTTTGGGAGTTTTTTTTCAAAAAGTTGTCAAGTTTGCTCAAAAGTTGCTTGACAACTTTTGAGCAACTTTTACATATTTTGCAATTTTGCAAATCTAATGACCAAACTTGGTCACAATGTTATTTTTGTGATCCCTACTGGATCCAAAAATGAAAAACCTAAAAATAAACTAATCCTAGGGTTTTGGACCATTAATGACCAGTAGTTGACCAAGGGCTCATAAGGTGCCAAACTTGGAACTATGGCCTTACAAGGTGGTCCAGTGACTAACCCAATGTCTTAATATCACTAAAGGCCTCTTAGGACTTTGAGGAAACCCCTAGGTTTCATAGGAACACTTGGTTCATTTAGGGTGCTCCTGTACCATACTCCCCATGAGATTTAAAATCAAGTTCCCACTTGAGGATAACTGGTCAACAGTGGTTCCATGTTCTTGGATCTGGTCCTCTGTTATCTAGGTAGCATCTATTGGAGGGAGTCCTTTCCATTTCACTAAGTACTGCATGTACTTATTCTTCTTTGTCTTCTTAAATACTTTGGTTTTGAAAATTTTGTCAAACTCCATTTGCTTTCTTGGTGGGAGATCTGTTAAATAGTCTCCATCATCTTCAACTTTCAATCCCTACACATTAGTAATGTCTACAACACACTTGTAAGGAGTGACGCCTGCAATATTAAAAATAGCAGAAATCAGTAAAGTATATGGCAAAGAAATTTCATAAGCATTTTCACCCATCTTGGTGAGGATTGTGCAAGGTCCAATTTTATTCATGTGCAACTTTGAATATCTTCCTTTAAAGAGTCTCTCCTTTGTTAGGTATGCCCATACCTTATCTCCAACTTTGAAATGAACTTCTCTCCTTTTCTTGTCTTCTTGTGCTTTGTATTTCATAGTTGTCTATTGTAGTGACTCTTTCACTTTTTTCTGCACTTTAGAGATCAATTTGGCTAGTTCCTCTCCTTGTTCACTAACTTTGAAATTAGATGGAAATTCTACCAAGTCCAATGGACCTTTGGGATGAAGTCCATTCACTGTTTGGAATGGTGTCTTTCTAGTGGATCTGTTCATGGATTCATTGAATGCAAACTCTTCCCGAGGTAGGATCATGTCCCAACTTTGGGTGTACTATTTGGTTAGGCATCTCAAGAGGTTTCTAGGAGATCTATTTACCACCTCCATTTTCCCATCTGTTTGTGGGTGGTATGCTGAACTATAAGTAAAATTTGTACCCAATTTCTTGAAGAGTGTCCTCCAAAAGTGACCCTAAAATTTCACATCTCTGTAAGAGACTATGGTTTGAGTTAGACCATGGATCCTAACCACTTATTTAAAGAATAGGTGTGCTATATGGGAAGCATCATTTATGCTCTTGCAAGGAACAAAGTGCACCATTTTACTAAACCTGTCCATAATGACAAAAACACTATCATAACCCTGCTCGGTCCTTGGCAAACCCATAACAAAATCCATTGAAATTGATTCCCGTGGCCTAGAGGGAATTGGTAGGGGTTGATACATTCCTTGGTTGGTGGATACACCCTTTTCTTGCTGGAAAATAGTACAAGATTCAACAAAATTCTTGACTTCATTCCTCATCTTTGGCCAAAAATAACTTCTTTTCACTAGATCAGTGGTCTTATCTATCCCAAAATATCCTCCTAAGCCACCACAATGTTTCTCCTTAATAATATTTGTTCTCATGGAACATTTAGTAAAGCAGAATTGGGATCCTTTAAACAAGAGTCCATTCTAAATCAGGAAATCAGAAAAATCAGTATGGTATTTGCCAACCATTTTAGTGCATACCCCAAAAACTTCTCCAAATTCTAGATCATCAGCATATAGGTGTTTTAGGGAATCAATCCCTACACTCTGAAGTTGTAGTTCTTCAATCAATGTAACCCTTCTACTTAGGGCATCAACCAATTTGTTTTCCACTCCCTTTTTGTGATTTATGTTGAAGGTATATGCCTGCAACTGCTCCATCCATTTGATGTGTTTTACTCTAAGCTTCTCCCGACTATTTAGAAAACTTAGTGCATGATTGTCAGTGTAAACAATGAATTCTTTAGGGAGTAATTAGTGTCTCCACTTTTTTAGTGCTTGTACCATTCCATAAAGTTATAAATCATAAGGAGAATACCTCTTCTTGGCATCATTAAATTTTTCTAAGAAAAATGTTATGGCCTTACCTTCTTGGCTCAAGACTGCACCTATTACCAAGTTGCTTGCATCTATTTCAACTATGAATACCTTGTTGAAGTTAGGGAGTACTAGGATTGAGTATTGTGCCACTCTATTCTTGAGATATTGAAATGCATCTGCTGCTTCTTTAGTCCACTAAAATCTTGTCTTCTTTCCACCATTTAATGTGTCCAACATAGGAGCACACACATGGCTAAAATTCTTAATAAACTTTCTATAAAAAGTTGCTAAACCATGAAGACTTCTAACATCACCTTGGTTCTTTGGTGGAGGTGAGATGACTATTGCTACCACCTTGTCTGGATCCATTTTGAGGGTACCTTGGGAGATGAAAAATCCTAAGAAAACAAGTTCCTTCTTCATGAACATGCACTTTTCCAAGTTAATCACTAACTTGTTCTGATGGAGTCTCTTCAAAACTTGCTCAACATGATCAAGGTGTTCCTCTTTCCTATGACTGTAAATTAGAATGTCATCCAAATATATGACCACAAAATTGCCAATAAAATTAATGAAGACCTCATTCATGAGTCTGATGAATGTACTATTAGCATTACTCAAACCAAATGGCATAACAAGCCACTCAAACAAACCCTCAGTTGTCTTAAACATTGTCTTCCACTCATCTCCTGGCTTTATCCTAATTTGGTGATAGCCTGATTTTAAATCAATCTTTGTAAAATAACAAGTAGTGCCTAATGGGTCCAGAAGATCTTCCATTATTGAAATTGGAATTCTATATCTTATAGTTATTTTGTTTAGGGCTTTGCTGTTAGTACACAATCTCCACTTGCCATCCCTTTTAGGGGCTAAAATTGATGGGATAACACATGGACTGAGACTCTTTTGAATGAGTCCTTTCTCTAACAATTCATTGAATTTCCTTGCAATATCTGCATGTTGAACTAGTTTCATTTTTTATGGGGCCTTATTAGGCAAGGAGGAAATAGATATCAAGTCTATTTGGTGACTGATATCTCTTAAGGGAGGGAGGGTTTTGGGTAGATCACTATATTTTGTAAGCAATTAATTCACTTTATCTAGTATAGGATCATCATTATCAGACCTTATACTATCCTTAGGCTTGGATATTAAGACAAAAGCTTCAGTTTCAGGTTCTTTCAAAACTTTTAACATTTATTTTTTACCCATAGTTATGACAGTAGGTTCTTTCCCTGTCTTGGTATTAGGCAGGGGCTTCATGGTGAATGTTTTCCCTTCTTTGTGGATAGAGTAGGTATTTTTCCTAGAATGGTGTGTGGCATCTACATCATACTACCAAGGCCTACCTAGAAGGATGTGGGAAGCATCCATTTCAACAACATCACAAATAAATTTATCTTTAAAGTCTGCTATAGAAAACTCTATCCATGCTTGTTCAGTCACTAAGGTTTGTTGACCCTTTGTTAGCCAAGAGACATGATAAGGAAAATGATGAGGCTTCTTATGGAGGTTTAACTTCTATACCATTTAACAAGATACTAAATTTTTAGTTAAGCCAGAATCTATAAGTAAATTACATACCTTCCCATTGCATTTGATCTTTGTCCGAAAGAGATTCTTTCTTTGACAAGGTTCTTGGATTTGTGGAACTTGAAGGAAAACTTGTCTCATCATAAAACATGCTCCTTCCTCTAGGTCTAAGTCCCTTGCATTTGCATTGTCTTCTTGCTTGTCCTCTTGAATGAGTTGTGCTCTTCTTTCTCCTTGATTGTTATTGTTTCTTTTCTCATTGCATATGCCTACATGGTGTCCCAATTGATTACAGTAGTGACACCTTAATGGTCCATTTCCTCTTCCACTATTCATCCTTCCCCTATTGAAGGGTCTTGTCCCTCTATAGTTACCTCTAAATTTTGTATCATTGTTTTATTTGTCTCCTTGGTCAGGGATCCTGCTGCTATTACAACTGTATTGTCCTCTATTTGAAGAGGTTCCTCTTCCTCTAAAGTTCTTCCAACTATCATTACTCTTTCCCTTTCCAAACTCTTGTTTTCTTTTCCACTTATCCTCTACCTTGAGTTCCATATTAAATCACTTGTTCACTGTGGTAGGGAAATGTACGCTAAGTTCCTCTTGAATGGATGCCTTAAGGACATTCATATATCTTACTAAATTTTATCCTTCATCTTCTTCCACATTTGTCTTTATACATATCTTTAGGAACTCCTCAGTGTATGAGCATACATCCATATCCTTTTGTTTTACGATTTTCTTTCTTGTATGGAGTTGTACCCCATAGTCTTTAGGCACATAGGTCTCCTTGACCAATGCAATCACTTTGTTCCATGAAGAGATCATACTCTTCCCATTCTTCACCCTCTCTGTTTGGATGAAGTTCCACCAAGTTAGGGCTGCCCCCTTCAACTTGGATCTTTTCATCTTCACTCTTATCTTCTTAGGGATTCTTTCACACTCAAAGAAGATTGTTAGGGCCTCTATCCAATCCAAGGCCAAATCTTTATTCATCTTTCCACTAAAATTTGGTAGATCCAACTTCTCCTTAATGTTTCTTCTCCCCATTGACTTTAAGGCATTTAGAAGGGGTCTCTGGTCTCTAGGAATCTTCACATCCTAATAAGGGGCATCCTCATCTGAATCACTCCCTTCTTCACCACCAGAAGTGTCCTCTTTTCCCCTCTCTACCTTGTTCTCCAACTCTTGAAGTCTTCTTGTAAGGGTTGCATTTACTGCCCTCTGTTCTCTCACCATCTTTGCTAATTCAATATTTGTAACCCTTGAAGGGATATCTTCATCCCCAGGAGTAGACATAGCTCTGATACCACTTGATGCAAAGTGGGTAACTAGAAGCCTCTAGGTGACTCAAAATAGGGCAATGCACCCAAAACACCAACTTTTCAAGGCCAAGGTGCTTCACACTTATCACAAGTGTGGGAAAGGACTTGGTTAAGGTTCTCACAACCCCAAAAACCCAAGGGCAACATAATCACTAGGTTTCACCAATCCTACAACACCCCCTACCAACGTTGGCTTCACAAGCACTTGACCCAAATTCACAACAACACCCCCAAAGTGACTAATAGGACTAGGGTTGACCTATGCTCATAGGTATGGTCTATTTAGGTCCCTAAAATTTAGCTCCAATGGTTCTTTTACTCAAAATCAACCCAAAAGACATAGTTGCTTAACAAGACCAAGACTAGGCTTGTAGCCTTTTCCCAAAGGAAAATTGATCTTAAATGAAATTATTCCACATAACCCCCTTAAATTATTAGGGATTAACACACCTTTTATGGCCTAGGAATTTGGAATCAATCCCTAGAACATGGAAATGAGAAAGAGACAAGATGACACACAAAATTGCTTCTGTAATTAGGGCTAATTAGGCCTCCACTTACACTACAAGTGCCTTTAGGATGCATCCAAATTCCAAAATAATGATTTTATCATGTGAGGGTGTGTACAAGGGTCTCCTCCTCCAACTTAGAGCCTCTGATGAATCCCCAAACTAGAGTTATGATTGTTGTCCTAATTCTAGATTGGTGCATACATAAGGATATACACCTAGGGCATCATTGTAACTCCATCTCCCTACAATTTGGAGAACATATCCTATATAATTTTAAAGAGAATCATATAAACATGCTTTCCACCAAGGGTCATTTAATTCCCATTGTGGAAAAGTGAAATACACTCAATTTTTTCCTAAACCCTGATTTAGGGCCTACAAACCAGGCAGTGAGTTTGCAAATTCAATAAATATCAAACTAAGATTGATAAACACATGAGACCAAAAAATATGAAAGAAGATTCACATAAATAACCCTTTTTGTCCAACTTTCATGTCCTTCTATCTATACCTGACCATACACAAAGACTATTTCTCAAGAATACAAGAAAATGGTTATATTTTATTAATTTCAAAATGCCAAATTACATGATTAGCCTACCACCCTCCTGAAAGGGATTTTGTAGTAACTCCCAATGGTTACATAAAATATTTGAACCTATTCAACCGTATGGTAGTTGTTTTTAAAAAAGTTTTCAAGTTTGCTCAAAAGTTGTTTGACAACTTTTGAGCAACTTTTACATATTTTGCAATTTTGCAAATCTAATGACCAAACTTGGTCACAATGTTATTTTTGTGATCCATAGTGGATCCAAACATGAAAAACCTAAAAAAAAATATTGCTAGGGTTTTGGACCATTAATGACCAATAGTTTACCAAAGGCTCATAAGGTGCCAAACTTGGAACTATGGCCTTACAAGGTGGTCCAATGACTAACCCAATGTCTTAATATCACTAAAGGAATCTTAGGACCTTGAGGGAACCCCTAGGTTCCATAGGAACACTTGGTTCATTCAGGGTTCTCCTCCATGACATATGCAATGAATTCATCCATGTATATCTCCACATAGTCAATAGAGATGTCAGAGAAAATACTGATTATTGCCCACTTAATAGTAGCACGTGAATTGCACAATCTAAATGGAAAGACAAAATAAGCAAATGTTCCACATGGACAGGTGAAATTTTTTTTATCCTAATCTTCTAGTTATATCTGGATTTGGTTGTATCCATTGAATCTATCTAGAAATGAGAAATACTTTTTACCAGCAAGGTTGTCAAGTACTTGGTCAATAAAAGGTAATGGGAAGTGATATTTTTTACTGGCTTTGTTAGGCTCTCTATATTCCACAAAACCTCTCCATTTCCCCCTTTCTTTGGAAAAATTACATAAGGAGAAACCCAATGGCTGTCAGAAATAGGATATATAAAGCCAGCTTTAAGAAGTTTTTGTAACTCAATCTTCACTATATCTCTTAGAGCAGGGTTAATTCTTCTTTGGGTTTGTCTAATTGGCCTGGAATCGGGACTTGTGTAAATCCTATGGGTACAAAGCTTTTGGTCTAATCCCTTAATATGAGTTTAGTCCCATGCAAAGGCTTTTTGACTTTCTTTCAAAAGTTGGAGAAGATTGGTCATCTGAGATGTTGTCAGGTTCTTATTGACATTCAACTCTTTGCCTAAAGAAATTTCTATGCTTTTGACTTTATCCAGCATCATAAATTTTGCAAATGAGGGTGAGTTTTCCTCATGTGGTAACAAGGTATGGAGGTAATCAGGTGCTACAGGAAGATTAGGTGAGGTTTGCTTGGGAATTATGGTTTGGAGTGAACAGTTAGGGTCATGATAAGATGATGGCTTAGATCCATACTAATTGGTAATAATTTCCACTAGTATTTCATATTCCTCTTATGAGACCATAAATGGATCTCTTCCAATAACCATGAGTTGTTGCACAAAATTTTCTTCAAGGGTAGCATCACCTAAATCTGGCAAGATAACTTGGTCAAGTTCAACTTGGGGCTTGGATGAAGAATACAAAGTTATGTTTGTGGGATGTATCCCATCACATATTGTCATTTTTTCTGAGCGACATGCAATGAAAACATCTGTTGTGGCTAGCCAAGGTCTTCCTAGGATTAATGGATATCCTGCTAGTGTTACTTTGGGGGACAAGATGATGAAATATAAGGGGTAATACAAGGAATCAAGTGTTTCAATGATATCCTCTACCATGCCATTTGGCTTAATAGTAGAATTATCTGGTAACTTGAGTATTATAGGTGTTTCCCTTAAACCAATGATGCTAAGTCTCAACAAAACTTCCATAGTCATTACATTGATGGATGCTACTAAATCAATCAAGACATTATGTATTTGTACACCATTGATATGAATGGTAACCACTAGGCTTCCTAGATCAGAGTGTTTAGGCATTAAGACTTTATTGAGCATGAGATGAAAATGTTTCCCAAGGACATGGATAGTGTTAGTATCTTTCTTCTTTCTACTAGGTTGCTTGATACATGCTTCCTTTATTACTTTTTTATAAATAGGAACTTCTTTGAGGGAATCTAAAAAAGGTATTTGGATAGTCATTTTCTTGGGTTGGTCAATCAAATCAACTATAATATGATTTTCTTTTGAGGGTGCTAATTGAACCAATTACAATGGATAAGGCAGATTTTTGAAAATAGGGGTAGATTGCAGAATAGGTGGAGCAGCAGTGGTTTGTTTCTCATGTATTTCCTCAGTATTGGGAACTTCAATTATTATAGGTTCCCTATGTGTAGGCAATCTAGTTCCTGACCTTAAGTGAATATCATTCACTTGTAGGGAATAAGCTTGCTACTTGTTATTAGGATTTGGAGCTGGCCGTGCAAGCGGCTGTGTTGGCTTCTAGGGGTTATTATTGGCTACAAGAGTTGGAGGCATAATAGCTTGTTGCTGAGATGGAGGCATAATGGCTTGGTGTTGATTAGGCTGATTGGATCCCCATTAAGGTTGTTGTTGTTAGTAATCATGTTGTCTCCATTAGTCATTTTGTTATGGCTGTTGATATTGGTTAAATTGTTGTTGGTGTGGGTTAAATGGAGGCTTTTGCTGATAGTTTTGGTTATATTTTGGTTGTTGGTTAGACCAATTATAATTCCAATTTTGTATTTGAGGGACAAAATTTTGAGGTTTTTGGTTTTTCCATTGACTGCTATTACTATAACCAAAATTATTCAGGGGGTCTTGAGGCATACCTTGTCTTTGAGCCCATGGTCACCTTTGAGAAATGTAGAAATCCTCTTCATTCTTGTCATTTGTATCTTTAAATTTGGTGGGTATTGAATTAGTGTCCAAGATGTAACATTTTTTCACTTATAGTTCCTTTTCTTTTCTCTACAGTGAGAGTAGAATTTAACCAGCATAGCTTCTATGTCTTCCTTCTTCCTTCTTTATTTCATGCTATCTAGCTGAGTGGAAACATCATTGATGATGTCCTATTTAAAGTCAGAGAGAAGATTGGACAACTCCATCTTAGATAGTCCTGAACCATTGGACTTATGAGGTAAATCTCTGAGTCCTCTTCCTTTCTTCACACTGGCCCTTGAATAGTTCAAACATATATTCTTTATGTCAGCCCAGTTATTCTAAGTGATGTCTCTGCCCGACATAAGATCTAAGGCCTCAATACTTCAATCATTTACAACTTTTAGGAAAAGATGTTTTTGTCACTCTTCATTTAACTAATTTTGAGTATTACGTTGCAGGTCAAACATAAACCTTGAGACATAGTATTCCAAGGTCTCATCCTCTTTTTGTGAAATTTTGAAAATGTCATCTCCCCTCAAATCATGATGATGCAGAGATCAGGGTGGTGAACCAAGAAACAAACCAAAATGAGCAATAGTGTAGAAGTGTTCCAAGTGACCCTTCTAGGTCCTGATAGGAAAAATCCACAAATAGTCAACCCTAGGAGGTTTCAATGCTTTAATAGGTTTGTTTTAGCATTTATGACATGTTCCAACCAATACTTTTCAGTTTCATCACCTTTTAGGCCAAAATGCACAATGTAGCTAAACGTTGTCAATGCAAAATTGTAACTCTGTGACAGCAGCGAGACAAAAAGGTGTATAACTTTTGTTTTTACCAAAAGACCCCTTGAATAAATCACAGTTTTAGACACTCTCTATCCTTTCACAACACATATACAAAAATTAGATAAGCTTCCTTTGGCAAATAGCAAGGATTCTTCACAGTGACCCTGTTTTCAACAATTGAAGCAATGATGCATTTACAAAGCAACATATAGTAATACTTAAAGTATGAACTCCATAGTTTGCATAGGCTTCTAAAATGTCTTCAATTAGAAAAATCCACACTCAATTTTAGTCTATGGCTTCATTAAACCCAAAAGCCCCAATTCATCCCTTTCAAACCCTTGTTCCTAGGGTATCACCAATCTCACACGTGCAATGACTTTTCTGAACAATTCCAAGTGCAAACATCAATGTTTCAACATTATAACCATGAATAAAAACTCAAACACTCCCTTCCTTAAGACAAATCACTCTCTATATGACTGTCCCCTCAATTTTCCTCTTATTTTCACCTTTAAATGCTTGGTGGCCACCAATAATTTAAGTTAGATTGTCATTAATGGATTAGAATCATCTGT
>MU226511.1:1495674-1517063 GCA_018584345.1 Thuja plicata
AGAGCACAATACATTTCAAATCAGAAAATATGCAAATACTTCAAGAAAACTTCAGTTTGTTGCTCAAAACCAAGCCTTTTCCATTAAAATTCTGAGACAGTCCGTACATTACTGCTTCCAGTCCGTACAAGCAATTATTTTTAGACTTGAGGGGTGGTAACTAACCCCCTCAACTAATCCCAACCGGTCTCATATGTTAATTCTTTATAAAATTTAAATTATGGAGTTTCCCTCCAAAATGACCTCCTAACTGTTTGTATTCAAAATTTGAATTTTCTAAAGCAATAACTATGTTTTAAGGGACTTATTGAATGTTTCAACCTTTGAAAGGACTTGATATTATTATGAAATCATAATAGACCCTATGAATTGACTTCTCTACCCTAGACAACCACTAGATCCTATTGCATGGATCAATTACAACTTTTCAACATTGCAGGCCATCAAGCATCATACAAAATTATGACTTTTTTATGCTTTCAAATGCCATGATTGGCTGTAGAATTGACCAATTGACTTCAGGAGGTGCTCCATGTCCACTGTGATTCCTTGGACCTTCAATCTTCCTTTGATGAGCATATGATGCTCCTGCATCACATGACCCCTACAGTACTCTTTGTATTTAGAAAGGAACATCTTTATCATTGAAACCCAATCTGCTATAGCATTGTCACCCAACCCCACGAACCATCTTAAAGAAGCCTCCTTAAGAGTAGATGGAAAAAATTTCAGCTTATGGGCATCAATTTTGTACTCATAAATCTTACAGAGGATATAAAAATCAAAAAGGAAGGTTTCACGGTCTTCATTGAGAAGGCCATAAAATTTGGGAAGTGCACATGCAGGTATGTTTTTTAGATTATGATTACCACGCTGAGGAGGAATGGGGAAAGTAAAGGTAGGTTGAGCCATCCTTGGAGGAGAACCTTTTTGTTGTGGTTGATAGATAACAAGATCTAAAGGGTTGTCTTGATACTCAGGTTCAACAAAAAGGTTATTCCAAATGTAGTGATCCTTCAGAGGATGATGGCGAAGATATTTCTCCTTGGGCATCAACAAATAGATTTTCAAATGGGTCTTCTTCTTCTTCACTCTCAACTTGGGGTTCCTCAAGTTTAGGTTTAAAAATATCATATGGTTCAACTTGGTTATTGTGAGGAAGGAATCTCCCATGAGTGTCTCTTCTTCTACTCATAAAAGGATTACTTAAAACTCGGTCCTAAATTATGAAAACTGGGAACATGAACACCAAAATAAGTATGAACTAACACCATCCCTGACAACGATGCCAAAAATGCTTCGCTAAACAATTGAATTAGAAAAACATAGCATTGGAATTCTTATTTTAGAATTGGGCACCGTAAATGGTTGCTAATTAGATCATTCAGTCTCATTTAATTATCGACCATGGACATAAACTTTGAATGGAATCTGCAAAGTATATGCTTCAAACTTTCTTGATCCTCATGACTAATCCTATGAAATTGAAATGCATTAAGCTTCAGGAAATCTATGCTAAAACAAGTAATCATAAATATGAACTACTCTACCCACCTATGCTACAAGAACAGTCTACTAACTCTGTTACTAGTGGTTGTAGAAACAATAGAGTTCTACTTTACTTCTTAATTAGCTTGGAAATAATTTCTACTCTAACAAAGTAATTCACTCACCAAGTGGGCCCCCTTGGATCAGTGAATAGAAACACAATCAAGATGAAAGAATTGAAATTAAACTATGCATTCTATTCATTCATGGAAAATACACTTGGATAGATAAAATAGTATTACAACTATATCAGCTTCTATTCAGAAAAATCAACTAACACGACTAACTCCAAAGAGTTACAACAATCTTCTTATTTAAAGGAAAACTACAACTACTCCCTAAATCTAAGATCACTCCATTAATAAGGATCATTACAGATACACAATGTATCATAATTGAAATGGGATTCATCAAGAATAAGTCCTCCCAAAATATAGTATGTGGTGGGCTCTAGATCCACGTGCTGCATTTAACAGAAAAATGTATTGACTTGTTCCTTATGAAAAGATCTTCCAGCAATGCCTTAACTTGCTTGAGTACTTACGAGCGCTTTCTTGACGTCTTCAACATGAAGGCATCTTGTAGCAATGGCCACTTTTGACTTCTTCAACACCACTATGCTGATCTTTAAATACGCCATGAATGATCCCTGCAAAATGATTAATGCACACACAACCTTTAATACATACATATCATCATATTAATATTATGAAAGAAGTGTTAATTTCTAATTAATACTCTTGCAAGGCACATGGCTATAGGAAGGAAACTAACCACAAACATAGCATAGGAAAAAGGATCACTCATTACCATATATAACTACCGCAGTCTGTCATTTCTATCCATTAGTTTCAAGAAAATATACCATGTTCTTCTATCATCCACTTTCCTACTTATGTCTTTACACATCTAAAAACACAAGTCTAACTATTTGTTTTGCAAATAAAATTCTAAAAAGAAAATAAAAAGCACATATAAAGATGGCCATTTAAGAGGCTCATCAACTGCTAGGGCACATTGTTTTAGATAAAGGAATTGAAGTTGATCTAGAAAAGGTCAAAGCTATTATCGAGATGCCTGTACCTAAAAATATCAGTGAGGTTTGATCACTACAAGGAAAGATAAAACCAATATGGCAGTTCATTGCTCAATTAGTTGATAAAGCTCAACCATTTACCAAGCTTATGGGATGAATCATGTGAGACATCATTCAATCAACTGAAGTAGTATCTAGTAAATACACCTATCCTAATGGCTCCCATCATAAGAAAATCATTTCTCTTGTATGTTTCAGTAACTAATATCTCACTAAGGGCACAATTGGCACAACAAGATGAAACTAGAAAAGAACGTGTAATCTATTACATCAAAAAAACATTGGTGCAATATAAGCTTAACTACACACCAATTGAAAAAATAGTGCTAGAAGTAGTATTTCCATCTAAAAATTTTGGCATTATATGATTTCACATTCAATTAAGTTGTTGGCTAAGATTGACCGCTGAAATATCTCTTAAACAAAGAAACCTTAAGCGGTAAATTGGCTAAGTGGGTGATGATATTAACCGAGTTTGATATTGAATATGTTGAATGGAAAGATATTAAAGGGAAATTCATTACAGGTCAACTTGGAAATGCACCACTATCAGGGGATATTCCTTTAACTATTGAATTCCTAGATGAATCCATCCTCATGATAATAAAGCATACTTGGAAGATGTATTTTGATGGATCATTCACACAATATGGATCTAGAGCATGTATCATATTCTTATCACCTTAAGGATGCACTATACCTAAGGCTTACAAGAATCTTCTCCCATGTACTAACAATATAATGTAATATGAAGCCTTGCTAAATGGACTAAAGATGGCACTAGAATGACATATAACAACGCTACATGTCTATGATGATTCGCAGCTAGTCATAAATCAAATCACTGATGAATATCAGACTAAGGATGATAAGCTTGTGCCATAAAACAAAATGGCGCATGATTTAAAGTGGTACTTTATCGGCATAATATTTGAGCAGATTCTCAAATTAAATAATCAAGCAGCAGATGTAATGGCTAATCTTATGTCTCTTATAGAAATATCTGATAATCAAGCATGGTATAAATTCCTAGTGGATGAGTTACCTTATCCCTCTTATAAATGTCTTGATTCCAAGCTAGTTTTACAACTTGTAGGTTGTGACTCCCCTCGGTATGGACCTATCCACACTTATCTTAAAACCAATGCTTTACCTAAGAGAATATCCAACAACCAAAAACACAATCTTATTCATCAAGCTTCCAAACATGTGATCATCACGGATGATTTATATCGAAGAGGTATTGATGGTACCTTACTAAGGTGCTTAGATATGGAAGAATCCAATAATGCTTTACACGAAGTCCATAAAGGTATTTGTGGATCGCAGTCAAATGTTCTTACCTTGGTTAAGAAACTCTTACGTATTGCATATTATTGGCCCATAATGGAGAAAGAAGCTGTCAATTCTCAAAAACTTGCAAAAAGTGTCTGATACATGGAAATATTATATGCACCAGCAAGGGAATTTTTACCCTTTATCACACACTGACCTTTTCAGTAGTGATCCTTTGATCTCATTGGTCAAATTTACCCATTATAATTTAATGGTCACAATTTTATCATTATAGCAACTGAATATTTTACCAAATAGTTTGAGACTATACCCTTAATCACGACAATAGGAAAATAAATCTCATTGTTTATCCTCAACTACATCATTTGTTGGTACGGTCTTCCTTCGTCAATTGTGATAGCTAATGGTAAACAGTTCAAAAACAAGGATGTGATGGAACTTTGCAACAAGTTCCAAATCACCTAGTATTTCTCCTCTATCTATTATCCTTAGGGAAAGGGATAGGCAAAGGCTAGCAATAAGAACATACTCAAGATTCTAATCTGAACTCTCAATGATTCTAGTAGGGATTTTCATTTTCAAATCAATCTGGCTTTGTGGGCCTATAAAACAAGTATCAAAACCCTAATAAGAGCTACTCCTTATTCTTTGGTTTATGGCATTGAAGTAGTTCTTGTTGAGATAGAACTTCCATCCTTGAGAGTATCTTTAAGAGGATTAATCACAGATGATAAATACATGGTCTCACTTTTACAATATCTACAACTGTTGGCTGAGAGACACCAAGATGCTTTTAAACATCTGCAAGGATATCAAAAGAGGATGGAAAAGGGCTACAATAAGAAGTTTAAACCCTGTGAGTTCCAAGTGGGAGATCTAGTACTATGAGAAAATAATAAGAATCTACAACACAGAGAAAAGAAGGGAAAGTTTGAACCTAACTAGTTAGGGCCTTTCATAATCACAACAGTATTTGGATCTGGAGCTTATCAGCTACCTACCCTAGAAGGAGACAGACTTCCTGATCCTATCAACACCAATCATCTAAAGAGGTTCTATGCCTAAGAAATTGTCTATATTTATGTATAGTGGAAAAGATTCTGAAAAATTCAAAAAAATGTGGAAAAAGTCCAAAAACAAATCCTTAAAAGAAGAAAAGAAGCTGAAAAAATGATTGTCCCAGTGAAAACCTAGCAAACAAGCACTTAGGCAATATCAAAATATTCAAAACTACAAAAAAAAATGAAAAAAGAGAAAAAGAGAAAAGAACAAAAAAAAAAAAAATCGTGCCTTGGTGGAAACCTGGTAAACAGGTGACTTGGTAGAAAAAATGGCATTCCTACGAGTGGTGAAAACTTGGTAAATAGGCATCATTTTGTCAGCTTTTTATTTTGTCTATCAAAGCTTTGAGTTAACTCTTAAACAAGTGCTTCAAGACCTTTCATCCAACTCAAGAAAGAACACATTCCTCATTGATTTCTATATCACTTTCCTATCATCACCACGGTTTGGAATCCAATCTTATCTTTCTTGTAAACAAACACACTCTCAAACTACTTCAAGGAATTCAATTTACCAATGGTATTTCTCAATAACACATCATTCAATCAAAGGTGTTTCTCAACACCACCTCAACCAAACAACCAAGAAAAGGTATTTCTCAATACCACTAATCAAGTCACATCTCATATCAACAAACAAAACAATGTTTCCTAAACACTCATCCTGTTATCAACATGATCATATTGAATCTATCAATAAGAAACACAAGTACAAAAATTATCATTCATATCCTATCTGTGCATGACTTTTGACTTTGGAGGGACTCTATTATATGTCTATTCTAGAGAAACAATGAAAGAGTTGGGATACTTTTCTTTTAATGACTGCTTGTTCGTTATTGATTTTTCACTTATCATATCTCCCAAGTGTTTTGACAATGCTATGCATGTTAAAAACATAAGGATAGGGGGAATGATATTTTATTTGTTTTGTTCATGTGATCTACATTGGTTTTTGAAAATTTCTATGATGACCAATCTAAATGTACATGAAAGGCTTTGATTCTGAGCCCAAAGAAAACACCTATGTTAGATTGGGTTTCTATTTGTATCAATTGTTGATTATCATATTTATGGATATATTCCATGAGTCTTTGTACTAGAACATCACAAAAGGTATATGTTATTTTCTTTGTTTGTTATGTGTTTTTTAATGCAATTGATACTTAGGACATCATCATCTATTATAGCTTGATGCTCGTGTCAAAAACCAATATAAATAATAAACTCATTAGTATTCATATCATCATAGTAAATCAATTATTTATGGTGGTTATACTAAATCAAACATTTTACACAAGTCCTATTCATATTATCATAGTCACTTAAGCACTAGTAATGATTATATGTACTTGTATATGAGAACGGTGGTATTCATACTAGCATGATTACTTGCATATCAATGTTGGTTTTATAAAAAATGGGGTCTCGAAAAAGCTCAATGATGAAAAAAGCACAAAATTAATGACATGAAAATGGAAGCTACATTTTCATTTTAGAGTTACATTTAATTCTAGGAGTTGCATAACTTTTATAAGAAATGATGTTATTAAAGGCTATAATAACATAGATCTATAGAGGGAAAAGAAAACTTAAAAACATTCAACAAGATATCATTTCTCTTATGATTGAGTATTTCTACTCACTGAAATAAAAATCATCATTTGCATAATCATCGTTTGCATTATCATATCCTTGCATTTAATTAACTATCATTAAAATTGATACATACGTATCCATAGCATTAACATTACATCATATCTATCCATCAAAAATATACAAAATAAATGCATCCATAGCATAAGGAAATCAAAGGAATGTGCTCATAGCATACTCACAATCATCTCATAAAGCATGAAATATCAGTGACAAAGATAAAATGAAATCAAAACATTAGAATGTCATCATATATCATATAATGTCTGTGAGATACATCGTTCAAAAAATGAGCAAAACGATGCTTGATCACAAAAATATTAATACATCATCATAAAAAATGCACATAATATCTCAAATCAATCAAGACTGACTGGATGTATCATCCCCTAGTGTTCCTCATGGAGGAGCATCTAATCTACTAGTTATGGGACCCTCTGACTATGTTGTTACCCATGAAAAAGGTGTAACTCTCGCAGTAGGATCTGGTACTATTGAAAAATATGCAACCTGATAGTTAGATTCTCTATTGCATTCTGTGGTGGCATCTCTCTATGCAATATCTAAGGATCTAGCGCTGTCAGCCAAATTTGCATGTAATATAACTATCTATGTCTGCAACTGACCCCTCTCTTTGTAGAGGTGTGCAATCAATTTTTCATCACCACTACCATGTGTTGGTACACCTGTAGGTCTAGGCCCTAGTACCTATACACCAGTGGGAACTGAATTCCCTATACTTAGTTCAGGAGGAGGGGTACCCATCTTAGATCCAATCAGAACACCTGGACAAATCCCTGTGCTAGTTGATCTTGTCACCCTCACCTGGGGTAGAACCTGAGATGTAGTCACATGAGTAGAAGCAAAAACTTGTCCTGAAGCTGGTACCTGTGTAGAAGGGTCCTTTGTATGAGGAACGTATGTAGATTAAATCTAGGAAGAAGAAGGAACCTGTGTCAATGGAACCTATACATAATTCATAATCTATGTAGTAGATCATTCATGTGTAGACACTCATTGTGTTGATCCTATAACCTAAACTCTAATAGGTCTAGACTAGCCACCACAACCTCTACCACAAATTTCATCATTTTTTCTCGAGTGTCTGTGAGATGTAGCTTTGATATCCCCACCACCTCTTTTGTTATCACCCCCATCATCACCCTCCTCTAATATAGTTGGAACTACCTCATCAGGAGAGATCAATTGATGAAATAGATGCAGTTCAAAGTATGCTGAGAAATCTGGAGTCATCCCAGCATCTATAATATCTTGAGCTAGATCCCATAGAATAGGTACTAACTAGTGATGCTCAATAAAAGTGGTCGCATATCTCAATCAAGGCCTCCATTGTGCCTCCTCATCTCAGGATTGAGCATAATTTTCCATGCCATGGGGCATTGGCTATGCCATATTGTACTAGTGTAGAACACGTGTAACCATGAATCTCTAAAAAATATAGATGGTGCATCCAATCAGGTATCACTCTGGGCAAACACAAGGCATCTCTCACTTGTCTCTCCTCTACTCCTCACTATATATGTATGGATTCTATATCACAACTGTCAAATCATCCAGTCCTCACCTCTAGTACTCCAAGTTTCCTAGACAGGGTTTCACCATATCTTCATTATACATATACACATAGGGAGAGCCTCGCTAACGAGATCAAGCCACTACAAGATGTGTAATTGGGATATGCTTCGATGCCCATATCTGTCAAAGTATCAACCCATTGGAAAATTATCTATCACATAGATAGACCACCTGGTTAAAATCATAATAAAGATGAGCCAGGAGATAGGTACCCTAGGCTAACTTGTGCGGACTCTTCAATAAATACTCAATGAGTCTACCCCAGCCAATGGAAAAAACTTTTGCACTCTATCCGGAATGAGGAAACAACCAATCAATCCTGCTAATACACCTGGTAGCACGAGACCCTGTCTCTCTAGTTTCTCCCAAGTGATGTGGCAGTCTACTACCAATGTATCCTAAAATACTCTAACGCAAGCATATATGCACACTCACCTAGTCGAATCATAATAGGGCATCTCACACATAATAGGTATATGAAGGATCCACCAAAAATCCTCAGGTATACCAGGTAATCTCACCAGTCGGTAGGTGGAAAGTGTTATGCTCTAAGTTCCATCTCTCTATCAAAGAAATGAGGAAATTATGGTTTAATCTATACTCAGTCATCTCAAAAAAATATCCCAAAACACAGTGGCTGATGTCTCTAAGATCGCCAATCGATAATTGCTGGGTTAATAAAAAAACTTGAGGATATAGTGCTTGTGTCTATAAGGTACCACTATCAACCTACAAAGATAACAACATTGCAGAATCAGAATTCGGTAAAACAAAGATGTTAAAACAAGCATGTTCAATAGACAACTACTCTAATAGGTTTAGATTGGCTAAGGAATGCACCATTCACAAATTTTAGGACTTAAACTCTTCATTTTAGGATCACTACCTAAGAAATGATGTTTTAGAGTCCTAAAATGATAGTTTAAATAGCGTAAAAAATATATCCTCCTAGAAATGATAAATGAAATATGAGAAACAATGCAAAAAACACCATAAATGACATAATCCCGGAAACCATAGTTAAATAGCAAGAAACATTATTTCAAGGAATGAAAATGATAAAACACCTAGAATACACTATTCTAATTACCGAAAATGATAATATATGAAAAGTACAATAAACATGCAAAAACAAAGAAAAAATGTGCATAAAATACAAAAATTCAAAGCAGGATTCTAACGACATACTACTGGCGGGTAGTGGGCAGGTCTCTGGTGTCGTCGAACGGTCTTGAATTGATGATTATGCAGGGGTATCGGCATCATCTTTCTCTGAGATCCACAATTCTCTCAGTGGGAATAGTAAAAATGAATAGTAATTTTGAATTATTACCCTATTTAATCTCATTTTTGGGTTAATTAATTTCAAACTTTTAACTAATACTATTTCTCATCTATTGCACCTTTTTGGCTCTAACTTCATCCTACGGAGTCCAATTTCAACCAAATGAGAAGCAGTTTCTTCATGGTTCTGATGAATATCTTTTCTGTTCGAATCAAAATCTTCATTCCAATCTTATCATTCTCATCCAGATTATGTTTATCTAGAAATCAACCTAATCTCATGTCTATTTTGATTCCAAGGGGGCATTATCAATCACATCCAATCAAGTGATCATACTACAAAATATTTTCAACAACTGGGGCATTGTCAGAAATCTAACTTGACTCTGTAATTGATCAGGTTATCAAGCAAATAAACTTTCAATGGCTGGAGAATTTTTATCAAGCATCAAATCAAATCAACACTATCAAATCTAGAATGAGTGATTTCATTGCTTCACATCAAATCGCTCAGTCTTATAAAAATTTAAGTTCTAAACATCAATTGAGATGTCAATTTCAATGCACTGCATCAAATTGATAGTATCTTCATCTGAAACAATCAAAATTTCAAACAATGATTTGTTTCAACTCTTCACATCAAATTGATCATTTGTTCAAATATTCACTAGAAATTAGTTTCATTGCATCACATCAAAATGGTTGTCTAGTCAATCTTTTTGAATCATGTCTTGGAGATATCAATTTCATCACTTCACATCAAACTGAGTATCGAATCAAGATTTTAGACATCATTGTAACAATAATAAATTTTATCTCTTCATATCAAATTGATTAGTTGTTATTATACTCAACAATCAGACAAGATATCAGTTTCATCACTTAACATCAAATTGATCTCCTAGTCGCTACACTAATCTCATCAACCAATCAAGAATCTTCAACAACTTTAATCACTTTTTATTCAATCAAGTTCAGAATCATTTTCTAATCGAGAGTAGTTTCATCGCTTTATATACAACTATTTGATCGCTAGTCAACATTAGATGTTCTTTGAATCAACACGTTAATTTCATGTCAATTCAAAGAGGGGCAAATGTAATCATGTAAAAATGGTCTGATAAACTCAAAATCCCTAATCTAAAATTAAGTCCTCCGGGTCCTAATCAAGACTATAAATTCAAAGCTAATCACAATTATATAATTAAACTAGATCGGTTTAAATATATAATTCATCAAAAATCAATAATCCAAGATCACTCATCATGAGGCATTCATCAAAAAGCATTAATTCTTCAATTAACCCTTGGGGAATTAAATCAAATCAACATATTAAATACATGGGTAAGGAAATTAATTAAAAGGAACTAATTAATTCAAGTAATTAATTTTCCTTCAACATGCCTCAAAAGTCAAACCTCTAACAAATAAGAGGTGATCACAGCAAGCTTGCATCTCAACCATCCCTCATGGATGCATCTCAACAATCTAATTCAAATTTGAAGCCTTTTACCTCCAATAAATCTCTATATAATGAAGCCTTTCTAAGCTCATTTGATATAGGAGCATAGAGAATTTAAGCATACACATAATGGCAATTTCATTCTAGCTAATCTCATTCATCTTTAAGAAAGCTAATCTAGTTCAATTTGTAGTATTTGATCTAAATAATGCATAATTGAACATGTTCTTGAGCATTTTAGGCATTTTATCATGAATCTTCTATTTAATGATTGTCAATTGTATGATCTAATATGCTTAATCTGAGAGAAAACTTCAAACTAGATTACAATCTTCTTGTCTAGAAAGCAGTAATTTGGGTTCATGAGGTTTTATGTTTATTTCATTGATTTGATCTTACTAAACCTTGATATAATGAGTTATTGAGTGTTTGTGTGCAATATTCTTGTAGGTAAAAATTTATACTTTACAAGTTTATCTAGAGATTATGCAAAAATATTTATCTCCAAGTCTCTAAAAGATATACTGAGACTGGGGTTTATTGGAAGATCACGCGCTAACCATAGAGTCAAACCAAGAATAAAACAAGATCTATGAATTTTACTTAATTTTTGAAGAAACAATTGACCTTGGATATTATTTGGAGATCACGCATTAGTCGATCATCTAGAAAATGATCAATGATCCTCACTGAATCTCTGAATAAATCTCTTAACTCTATTTTAATCTGGAGATCATGCTACAAAGAACAAAGTAAATATTGTCTTAACCTCGGGTTGGGTTACAAGATTCAAAGACTAAGTTATCTCTAAATCTCCAAAAATTTCTTTTAACTAGAGTTAAATCATGAGATCTAGCACTATCCACATGATGAGAACTACATCCATGTGTTGGAGATTTGTTTATGTGCAGTTGATTGATTGTATGTTTGTCATTGATGACAACATATAATACACAGTAGTGATTTTGTATGTACTTATCAGAATGATTATATCACGCCTTGTGTGGATATATTCATGTTGTAAACATGTTTAGCATGTTATGTTCATACACATAGACTCAGATATGATGTTTCAGTCAAGTTGTGTAATTCTATTATTGGCAGTTACAGATCTGGAATAGTATATGTTCAGAGCTGACGTATTTAACATGTTTCTTGAGTTGCGCCTATCTTCAAGATATGCATGTGTATATTCATGATTAGTTATGAGTTAACTATGTTTGGTTAAATTCACCTATCATGTAACATTAGGATTGTGCTATTTGAGATGATTTGGTGAAGCCAACTTAGTGAAGCGTCGCGTCTATTCATTTTGTGTTGCGCGGACTTAATATTGTTTGCTTGCTTAGTTAAGCTGACAAAGATGTTGTTGAAGTGTTTCCATGAGATTTCCTGACCTTCTACTTTGAGGAAGATACTTATAGCAAGTCATTTGTGATATGATAAGTGTGAATGATATGAAAAGAGATAGAAAATGTACAGAGGAGAATATCAGTTGTGGTTCATTCATCAAGATTCTATGTGAAGAATCAGTAGAAGATTACAAAATCACTAGAACTAATCATGATAGCAGGTCTACTCTATAGTTCATCATCAGATATAGTGCATATCTATTCTACAAAAGGTTGTAGCCTTCACCATTGAAGCAGTGAGATTTTGGATAGTGAGTCCTCACCCCTAATAGGGTTATTTGTAAAAGACTCTTAACAGGGTCAGACCCTTAATCAGGTCACTATACTTATTGCATTGTAAATTACAACTCCTAACAAGGTTGAAATATCTTTTAACAGGGATTACTATAAACTAGTATAGTTCATTGTGGGTACTAATTCCCACTGGGGTTTTTACCATTTGGTTTCCCCATAACCAAATTGAAGTGTTTTCTATTGTGTTATCTGAAAGTGTATTTACTTTATTGTATTCTAAAGTTAATAAGAGAAAAGAATTAAATTGGTTGATAACTTATTCACGCTCCCCTCTCTCAGTTATCCTTTGGGACTATTCTAACAATTGGTATTAGACCCAAGTGCCTTGGAGAAGAAGCCTAACAGCTTAAGGTAGATCAGATGTCTTACTTCAGAAAAGAGAGCCCTAAGTTTGATGGAGAAAATTATCTAGATTGGAAAAAAAAATGATAACCCATCTATATTGTGTTGGTTTTAATATCTTTGCGATAGCCACACAAGAATTTGTTATTCCCTCTTTAAAATATCTATCAAGAGATGATGCTACTAGTAAACAGAAGGATAGATTCACAACTAATGTAGTTGCCAAAGAAGCTCTTATAAGAGCACTATCTGACAGTGAATTTTCTGAGATCAAGAAATTAGACAAGGCATACACAATATGGAAGTATTTAGAAGACATGTTTGAAGGAGTTATTCAAGAAAATAATGCATGAAAGAAGACATGGAAAAAGAAATACAACAGTCTTGAGATGTTACCTGAAGAGAACATTAGAGCCTACAATCAAAGGATAAATGAAGCAGTCTCTGGAATCAGAAACAATGATGGAGAAATATCAGAAGAAGATATAATGGACAAGTTGTTAACTAGCTTAACATCAGACTATGAAAACAAGATAAGTATTCTAGAGGAAAACATGCAATTCTCACAAGACTTCAAGAGAGAGACTTTGATTAGTAAAATCTCTGCATTTGAGATATCAAGATTGAATACTGAACCTAAAAGTGAAACAACTTTCAAAGCCTCAGTCCATGGTAAGAAATACTTACACATCTCTAGGCATAATGAGAAAGAATAAGCTAATGAAGAAATAGAAGATATCATTTCTATGATTGCTAAAAGAGAAAAGAAAGGAAAAGGAAAATATGAAGGAAATCTTCCATTCAAATGTTTTTCATGCAACAAGATTGGTCACTTTGCATCTAAGTGTCCCACAAGAGTCAAGAAGTTTAGATCTGATTACAAACCTAAATATAAGAAGGAATGTTACCATGCTGAAGGTGTAACTAATGAAGATTTAGGAGAGGATGAAATTGGATTTTTTTCCCTTAGAAACATGGAAAAGTTTCTTGAGGAAATGGACATTGTAGATCAAAAGGAAGAACAAGAGTTAGCCCTAATTTCCAAGTAGACATCAGAATACATTGGATCATTGACAGTGGATGCTCTCACCATATGACAGGTGACAAAGATAGATTTGTTCATTTAGAAAAATACAAAGGTGGTATTGTTAGATTTGGAGATAACACTCCTAAACTTATCATAGGAAGAGGTTCTATCACTTTGGATGGAAAGAATAAGATAGATGATGTTATGTATGTTGATGGATTACATCATAACTTGCTAAGTGTTGGATAACTACTTGATAAATTTTATCATTTGGAGTTCAAAGACAACAAGTGCATCATTAACAACAAGGATGGAGACATGATTGCATTAGGCTCCAAAACAAAAGGTAATGTTTTTCAGCTCAATTTTGATGTAAGTTGTTTTATTGCAAAAGTGGATGAAAGTTGGTTATAGAACAAGAGACTCTGTCATATCAATTTTGATAACATAGTAAAGATAAGTAATGTCAAGGCAGTCAGAGATCTTCAAAGTATAGAAAGACCAGTTGACACAATGTGTAGGGAATGTGTTATGGGAAAGCATATAAGGAGTTATTTAAGAAGAAAGCAGAACTCATCTCAAAACAAATTGGACCTAGTGCACATAGATTTATGTGGTCCTACCCAACCAAGATCATACTATGTAGAAAGGTATTTCATTTTGTTTGTTGATGATTTTTCAAGGATGATGTGGGTTGTGTCCTTAAAAGAGAAGTATGAAGCCTTTGATAAGTTCAAAATATTGAAAGCTAAGGTTGAGAATGAATCTGGATTAAAACTGAAATGTCTAAGATCAAATAGAGGAGGAGAGTTCACCTATGATCAGTTTTATGAGTTATATGAAGAACATGGAATAAAAAGAAAGTTGAGTGCTCCTAGAACCCCTCAATAGAATGGGATTGCAGAATGGAGGAAAAGGATTATACTTGATATAGTGCGCACTATGATGATTGAAGGAAAAGTTGCAGACACATA
The DNA here is from genome assembly GCA_018584345.1 of Thuja plicata. Classification (NCBI taxonomy): domain Eukaryota; kingdom Viridiplantae; phylum Streptophyta; class Pinopsida; order Cupressales; family Cupressaceae; genus Thuja; species Thuja plicata. The sequence continues at coordinate 1,510,723 of MU226511.1, forward strand.
TTGGAGAGATGTAGTAAATACAACAGTCTATACTATCAACAAAGCTCAATTGAGTCCAGGCATAGATAAGACACCATATGAACTTTGGTTTGGTAATGTACATACAGTAAAGTATTTCAAAATTTTTGGCAGCAAAGACTACATCAACAGAGATGATGGTGTTGGTAAGTTTGATGCTAGAAGTGATGAAGGTATTTTCCTTGGTTACTCTACAAAAAGCAAAGTATACAGATGTTTCAATTTGAGATTGAAAAAGATAATTGAAAGTACTCATGTAAAAATTGATGAGAAATTTATGGTTCAAGAGAGGTACTATGAATATACACCTATGATTGAAGATAAACCCAGGCCTAGCAACAAAGATATTGTTATTGAAGAAATGTTTGATTGCATTGATGTCTCACGCAATGACCTAGAATCAAGAAGAGAAGAATCACAAATTACAGAAGAAGAAGTAACACCTAAGGTTCCTAAATTCACATATAAATACCACTCTAAAGATGATATCATTGGAGATCAGAGCAACAGTGTTTTGACCAGATCAAAAGCAAAAAGTCTAACAATGGATGAAGAGGTATGTTTACTTTCATAGATTGAACCTTTAAGTGTTGAAGATGCTTGTAATGATTCTAATTGGAAGAATGCAATGAAAGAAGAATTAGATCAGATAATTAAGAATGAGACATGGGAATTGGTTCCTAGACCCAGTGACAAAAATTTGATTGGAACAAAGTGGATCTTTAGAAACAAGATGATTGAAGAAGGTACAGTACTAAGAAACAAAGAAAGATTGGTATGTAAAGGATATGCACAGAGAGAAGGAATAGACTACACTGATACATTTTCTCCTATGAGAAGACTGGAAGCCATTAAATTTTTCTTGGCCTATGAAACATTCAAAGACTTTAAAGTTTATCAAATGGATGTAAATTCATCTTTTCTGAATGGTGACTTGAAGGAAGAAGTCTACATAGAATATCCTAAAGGATTTAATCTTTCAGATAAACCAAACATGCTATGCAGATTGAAGAAAGCACTCTATGGTTTTAAACAGGCCCCAAGAGCTTGGTATGAGAGACTTGATGGTTATCTTACCAAGATTGGATTCAAGAAAGGTGTAACAGATTGTAACCTATTCACAAGAGAGACACTTGATGGATTACTACAATTTTCCATATTTGTTGATGACATTATCTTTGGAGGTAATGACAAGCTTAGTTCCGCATTTACAAAAGAAATGTAGAAAGAATTTGAAATGAGAATGATTGGTCCTATAAAATACTTTTTGGGACTAAATGTAAAGTAGACAGATAAAGGTGTATTCATTAATCAGTCAAAATATGTGAAGGAAATATTGAAGACCTTCAAGATGGAAGATTGTAAGCCTGTATGCACCCCTATGATAACAAGAAGCAAGATTTCAAAATATGATGATTCCACAGTAGCTGCTAAGACATTGTACAAATATATGATTGGAAAACTCATTTATCTAACTCAATCTAGACTTGACATATCTAATACAGTTTTCATTGTTGGAATATTTGCAACTAAACCCAATCAGAATCACCTAATGGAAATCAAGAGGATATTTAGATATCTAAAGGCAACTATAGACTATGGTTTATGGTATCCTAAATCAGAGAATGTACAACTTCATGTGTATACAGATGCAGATTGGGCAGGTTGTATTGATGATAGGAAGAGTACTTTAGGAGGAGCAGTATTTCTTGGAGATAGGTTGGTTTCTTGGACAAGAAAGAAGTAGAACTGTATTTCTCAGTCAACAGCGGAAGCTAAATATGTTGTAGTAGCACTAAATTGTTCAACCATGGTTTGGATCAAGCAGATGGTTAAAGACTTTGGTATTCAGGTTGATTATCCTATTTTTATTCACTTGTATAACACTAGCACTATTAACATGTCTAAGAGCCCTGTGATGCACACAAAGACAAAACAAATAGAGATCAAGTACCATTTTCTAAGAGAAAAGGTTGCAGACAAAGAAGTGAAATTGGACTATGTGAGCACCAAATAACAGTTGGCAGATATTTTCACAAAGCCTTTATCAAAAGATACTTTTGAGTACCTCAGGGAGAAGTTGGAAGTAATTCCCTCTCCTGAGTCTGATTAGATAAAGTAGCAAGAACATCAATCCTTAGTGACTGATGAATGCTTGACTACTCTACTTTTGGAGTAGTACCTGTGCCTGATTGTTTATGGTGCCCTTTGCCATTGATGTCAAAGGGGGAGTATATAGTAAGGGGGAGCATATACTCTAGGGGAGTATAAAAATAGTCAGAAGAACTAAAGCAGTGTAGAGAAATCTTTGACAAGGATATTGAGAAGATTGTAAAAGAAAGAGGACACCATGAACAGAGGATGTTTTTAAAATCATATGTTTCCATCAATGTCAAAGGGGGAGATTGTTGGAGATTTGTTTCTATGAAGTTGATTGATTGTATGTTTGTCATTGATGACAACACATAATACTAAGTAGTGATTATGTATGTACTTATCAGAATGATGATATCAAGCCTTGTGTGGATATATTCAAGTTGTAGACATTTTTAGCATGTTATGTTCATACACACAGACTAAGATATGATGTTTCAGTCAAGTTGTGTAATTATGTTATTGGCAGTTATAGTTTTGGAAGAGTGTCTGTTCAGAGCTAACATATTTAACATGTTTCTTGAGTTGCACCTATCTTTAGGATATGCATTTGTATATTCATGATTAGTTATGATTTAACTATGTTTGGTTAAATTCTCCTATCATGTAACATCAGGATCGTGCTATTTGAGATGATTTGGTGAAGCTGACTTAGTGAAGCATCACGTCTGTTTAGTTTGTGTTGTGCGGACTTAATATTGTTTGCATGCTTAGTTAAGCTGAAAAATATGTTGTTTAAGTGTTTCCATGAGCCTTCATGACTTCTACTTTGAGGAAGATACTTATATAAAGTCATTTGTGATACGCTAAGTATGAATGATACAAAAAGAGACAAAAAATGTATAGAGCTGAATATCAGTTATGGTTCATTCATCAAGATTCTATGTGAAGAAGCACTAGAAGATTACAATACACTAGAACTGATCAAGATAATAGGTCTACTCTATAGTTCATCACCAGATATAGTGCATATTTGTTCTACAAAAGGTTGTATCCTTCACCATTGAAGCAGTGAGCTTTTGGCCAGTGAGTGCTCACCCATAATAGGGTTATTTGTAGAAGACTCTTAACAGGGTCAGACCCTTAATTAGGTCACTATACTTATTGCATTGTAAAGTACAACTCCTAACAGGGTTGAAATATCTTCTAACAGGTAGTAGTATAAACTAGTATAGTTCATTGTGGGTACTAATTCCCACCAGGGTTTTTACCATTTGGTTTCCCCGTAACCAAATTGTAGTGTTGTCTATTGTGTTATCTGAAAGTGTATTTACTTAATTGTATTTTGAAGTTAATAAGAGAAAATAATTAAATTGGCTGATAACTAATTCAACCCCCCCTCTCAGTTATCCTTTGGGACTATTCTAACACCATGGTTGTCGCTAAGTCGATGAATCTTTGAGCTGACTTCACATTTGTCTAGCGATCATGCGCCAACTGCACAATGAGATCAAGATCAACTGGCTGTGCCTAATCTCTAAATTTATAAGAGCATATTCCTTTCTTCTCGAGATTAAGAGATAAAAGGTTGCGCCAAGTCTCCATACCATAAAGAATATTCAATTTTGGTCACGAGATTAGGAGATAAAGGCAAGGGATGAAAAGGCACATGACTTAAAACATCTTAAGTTCTGATTACATATAAATATGTTTTACAAGGACCCTAAACCTTAAACAAAGTATTACAAATATTCAATAAAGTTCAACAGCAACTATGCCATAGCACCCAGAAAGTAAAGCCAAATAGCCTAGGCATCAATCAACCTAACTATCAGCCATCGATAATATCCTATGCCTGAATAACCATTATCTACATCTAATTGATAGATTTCTTCAGGTCTTCAGTATATTTATCTTCCTTTGGACTCAAACTCCTAGTAGTATCCCACATTCATTTTCCAGGTCACGTAGTATCATTTACCTCTTTGTCATCCTTTTCCCCTCTATCCTGCTACAACTTTTCCATGAAGATCTTCGCATGCCCAGTATACACTTTAAGACTAACCTAACATTTCTCCCCTATCTTGCACATTGTATCCTCAAGTTTTTCCACCTTTCTATTTAGAATGTGGGTTTTCCCTGCACTGTCTTCTTCCACCACCCTGTCATTTATGTCCTTTAGTTGTTTTTCCATATTGCAAACTTTGTTCATAATTCCCACCTGGGCTTCAAATCTGCCAACCGCATCTTTCATTTCCTCCAAGAAGACCGCAATAGGTTTCACACCAATGCTAATACTTTTAATGAGATTGATCTCATCTTTCATTATTTCCATTTTCTTTTTCATGTTAGCTTTTTCGTCTAACATTTTACCCAACATACATGTAAAATATAGAAGATAATCCTTTCTTTTCTTCATATCATTAGACACATAAAATAACATGTTTCCTCATTAGCATGGGAATCTTTTTCCTCGTGCTCTATTGCAAATTTTTCAATTATTTTGAGAGATTCCTCCTTTGTCTTATCAGCATCCTTCTACTCATTAGTCTTTGTTTTCCTTGTGGGGGTTTGATACGCTTCTTTTCCATTTTTTTATCCTCCCTATTCTCTTCCCCATCATCCTCCCTGAGGTTAACCTTAGTATTCTACTCCTTCTCCATCGCATCCTCCTCATATGAGGAAAACATGATTTATTTTTTTTAGGGTTTTTACCTTTCTGGTTGCTCTTAGTTCTGTTTCCCGTAGCTTCCCCTCATTTTCTTATCTTAGCCTCTTTTTTTGTCCTCATACTCTTCATCCTTTATTTCCTTCTCTATTTCAAAGTCCTCCACCATAGGCTTCTTGTAGTTATTCTCGGAAGAAATACTTTTTTTAGCCTTTTTAGTAATTATTTTACTCCCCTCTGGAGTATCATCATCAGTCTCCTTCTCTGTATCAGAGGCCTCCACTATAGTCTTCTTCTTGTTTTTCTTAGATGAAGAACTATTTTTAGTTGTATTTTTAGGAGTTTTATACCCCTGAGGGTCTTCTTCATTGTCCTCTGTCTCCTCCTCATACATGATATCTTCCTCTTCACCTTCTGTTTCTTCCTCATCCCTCTAATTTTTCTTTCAATAGAGGTATCTCCACCTTTTTTCTTTTCTGAAGATCATAAATTAAAAACATAAGACCCTAGTGAGATGCATGATCACCATTTGGGTCTTTCTGTAGACTATTAATAGTAAAATCCAACAAAATAAGTAGATAGGAGGGAAGAATAACTTTCACATTATGTCTCAAATGATTCAAAAGCATGAAATGATGTCCATAGGATCGGGTAAACCTACCATCAAGCATAATGTAGCTAATGATCACATAGAGAAAATACCTCCATGACATAGATATCTACTTAGGTTTATTATAGGAAGTATCCACCTTAACCAACCTAGCCTTCTCTTTGTCAGACTATCAAAATTTCTCCCAAGCTTTACAATAAATAGCTCTTTCTCTGTAGAACTCAAGCCCCTCCATTCCCATACCAGTAGCCTCATCTATAATCTCCCACTAATACATTTGGGGTGAAATTGCGATGGGGGCCAAATTTTAAGTGTTTTTGGCTTTTTTTTTTCAATTATAACCTGACAACGTCGCGATTGCGATGTTAACGGGATATAAGGCAAAAAAAAAGAGAAAATGTTGTCATTGTTCAATAGCGGTGTCGGGATTTTTTCATCTTTGTGCGGGCAAAATAAATTTTCCATTGATAGCGACTGCATTGCAATCCAAACGGCTGAGAGAGGTATGATTTTAAACTTCACTTTGTCGTTGTCAACCTGCCCTCTAGACAGCTGTGTTCCTCTATCTCCACACTTGGTCTCATTATACCCATCATTCAAGTTCCTGCAATATATTTACAAGGAACCTCCTTGATACAGAAACAAGTGCCCTGGGGTCACGAAACACATTTGCAGCCATATATTTTCCATATATATTTGGGGGTGGCCTGGTTCAAACTAGCTCCCTTTGGGATGGACCCTGGCTGGACCCACAAGCAAACTGGACCAGGACCATGGATCAGTTCATACCCAAGCTAGTACGAGGGGCTAGGGGGTGAACTAGGTATAGTGCCCATAGTAGGAATGTTAACCAGGAATTTCACCAAATTATTAAATTCAACACAAACCCAAGCTCTATTTGATCACCATGATCTCGATGAGGGCAAGGTGAGAGTATATGGAAACTAGGGA